>OZ012738.1:677464931-677483204 GCA_963859935.3 Lathyrus sativus | reverse complement strand
ACCGCTTAATAAGACACTCACATAATGCCCAATGGGATACATACCTTGGGACTACGACTTAATTCTAGGTATAATAAATTCCAAGAAATCTATAAAATGAAACACCAGAAGGTGTTAACATTTCCCTTACAATTCCAAAAGGCATGATTACAAAATGGCCTACAAAAGGTGAAATATAAATAGAAAGCAAAAGTATACATATCTAAAGCATTAAATGCTGCAAGTGCTCATCCAAAAAAATGCTTAAGGGACTCGCCTCAATCAACTCTCAAGGGAATCTCGCCAAGAAACTCTTGAGGGACTTGCCCCAATTAACGTTCGAGGGACTGCCCCTCTACACTACACTTAAGAAACTTGCTCCCTTATCTTCGTCTCAAGGGTGTAGTTCTCCATAAAAGAGATCAATGACTCATGCCATATCTTCACAATCTCGAATAAAAATTACACAAAATCAATAAACATATCGTCAAAGGCGTGAATACCATCTTCAAAAGATCCTAATGAACGATGTTACAAAACCCTTTAACAGAGCAACGAAACAGATAGTACAAAAGTAAAGGCCTGTGAATTAGATACACCCTCCTTTATTAGTCTCACAGAGAAAAGGATCATTGTCTACTTATTTAATCACTTCACCCTTCCCATACCTCGTACATAAGAGAATGAGGATTGAGAAAGTCTTAATTGGGCCCTTAAAAAGGAGAGACCCATAATTCAAATGACCTAAAGCCTTATAAAAGGTTTACTAGATGAGTCGCGTGGGTCAACACTCGCTTCATCAACCTCTCATTATCCAAGCATGTATTTTCCAAGCACCAACCCAATTAAGCCATAATAGGTTTTCAGGTATATTGATGGGCACACTGGTTTATGCAATTAGAAGTTTCATACTAGCTTACCCAGTTTTCCATGACCATGATACTGGTTTATGCAATTAGAAGTTTCATACTAGCTTACCCAGTTTTCATGACCATGATGGCGAATATTTTAGATATAGATCATTGTAAAATAGGTAACTCGTATATTAGGTCACCATCGACTTATCTTATGATTAAAAGAGACTCGTTCCACACACTCCCACGACCTCGTCAAAACCCTAAAATCATGTCGAATCCACATGTATAGTTACTGACCCATTCCTACATTTTTACAATAGCCCAAAATTCCTATAAATATAACAAGCCCTAGGGTTGGATATTAATCTACTAAATTCACATAATTATCATATAAACCATCTTGAGTGAGACATGTGAAGAAGGTCATGGTTACATAATTGTGTTATTCGCACAACTATAATTAGGACACACTGTAAAGGCCCGTAAAATTAATATGGGCCTTAAGTTCAAATCACATGAAGTTGCCACAGTTGGCGGCAACAATGATGTTCTCATCAACAACGACGAAGGTAAAGACATGACGATGAATGACCTTGAAAAAACGGGTTATAAAAGGATTTGGTGATTAAAATTGTCAAAAGTAATTGAGCAATCACACAAAAGGCTTACATGTCACCCACAAAGAATTGAAACATGTCAAACTACCTCATGAGTTTGAGATACAAGCTAACTAAAATCATCTTAAAAGCCCTAGGAATCAAATACTGCTAGACTTTCACTAAAGAATCATTGTCGCCTTATCAATAAATGAGTGCTAGACCTTCATTGAAGGATCCTTTCCACTTATTAGGCAATGAATTGCTAGACCTTCACTTAAGGATCCTTGTTACCTTATCATGAAATAAATTGATCTACCTTCACTAAAGGACCATTGTCGATTGATGAAACCATAATTTATTGAACCTTCACTAAAGGATCCTTCTTTCCTTATCGAGCATTCAATTATTTGACCTCCATTAAAAGATCATTTCCACCTTATCAGATAAGATTTTGCTGGACCTTCAATAATGGTCCTTAGTAAATGATTTGATGGACCTTTACTGAAGGATTCTAGCTGCCTTATTTGGTAATACTTGATGGACCTGCACAAAATAATCTTTGATGCCTTATGAGAAATTTTGTTGGATCCAATAAGGAGTCCTCGCCTACTTATCAGGTTGTCAACACTTGACCTCGTCAGGGAGCCATCACCGCCTCAATAGATCGCTCACTCAACACCCAAGGGCAAACTACCTCAGACTATGACTTGATTTTAAGAAAATAATTTTCCTAAAAAGCTTTAAAACAAGAGCCATAAGGTGTTAATATATCATTAAAAATCTGAAGGGTGTGATTACAAAAAAGCATTAAATAGTGAAGTAAAAATAGTGACTAAGAAACACTTAATGTGTTAAACATGTGACTCCGTACACAAGAGAATGATGAATCGTGGAGTTGCGAAATCATTGATTTAAACTAAAAATCATTTTATAATCAGAGTTTGAAATATTTTATAAAAAATGTTTAAATAAGTAAGCAATAAAAAATCAAAATAAGGAACTTAAGCAAAAAATAAAAGAGATAAGGAAAAAGAGATGACACCAGATATTTAGAGAGGTTCGGTCTAATGAAGTGACTCACTATTCTCCATAAGAATTAATCTTGAAAATATCCATTATTTCTTAGGAATTTTTAGAAGGTTAAGCCCGTAAATCCCCTTGTACAAGGAAATGAAGTTTCCAGGATAACTTCTAATTAAATAACGAACTATGCTTGAAGCAATCAGTCTTCAAATCAAATGGCGAACATGCTTGAAGCAGTTAGTTTTCACATCAAAGAGATTTTGCATAGGCTAATCTTGAACCAAGACGAAGTTTTAAGTTAGTATCTTCTTAACTGAAATGAGTTTTTAAAGAGGCTTACCTTAAACCAAACCAAGATCTATACTAGGATAATATCAAACCTATTAAGTTTTTATTGTGGAACTATGTGATTGGCAGGTTTAATCATGAAGTGATCAAAGCTCATAGATAAGCAAATATGCCTAAACTAGATGATAAAA
The DNA here is from genome assembly GCA_963859935.3 of Lathyrus sativus. Lineage (NCBI taxonomy): Eukaryota > Viridiplantae > Streptophyta > Magnoliopsida > Fabales > Fabaceae > Lathyrus > Lathyrus sativus. The sequence goes on along the minus strand of OZ012738.1, from coordinate 677,480,267 downwards.
TCATGGTTTTGATGATGATAACTCTGAAGATGTAGTAGTTGCTAAGACGACCTTGATAACACCAAAACTTGAATATACGCAAGTGCTAAAGTTGAAGTGATAAAAAATAAACAACATAGTTGATCAAGCCTTTCCTCCAATAAAGCTAAAGTTTAAGGGTTTGGTGATCACCATAGATATCCTCTAATGATGGTATATGACTCGAAGATACCTTAAGCCTCATCCACAAGAAGAGTAAAGTAAAATGCTCATATGATTGGTGTATCTTGTAAGAGACTTGAATCTTCAGAGTGTGAAAGAGAGGAAATGTGAAAGCTTGCCTAATCATGTCTGAGTGATAATTGTTTGTAAAAACACAAGCGCATTTTCAAGTAATATGGATAAATCACAAACTCACTAAAATATTTTGAAGCCTCTATTTTTCAAGTAAAATTACCTACAAATGTTTGAAGTCTAGCCAAATGATTTAAGAATTGTAGACTAATTATGGCAAGTTTTTGAACTGCCTAATTGATTATACCAAATACTTAATCAATTAGATACGGGTAAAATGATTCTATAATAGATTATGGCAATGTCTTAATGAATGAAAATGTATCTCTATCAAAACCTTCCAAATGGGCACAAATAATCAATATTTATGGTACCTAATCGATTAGATACAAGACATGATCGATTAGTTAATCAATTTTCCATGGATCGTTTCCTTTTTTTAATTGCCCTATAAATAGATGTATTCCCTTTTATTTTTTCACATCTTGAAATACGAGATAACTTGCCTTCCTCCCTATCATTTTCTCTCTAAAATATTTTCAAGTTCTTTCACATGTTTTTTTTAGCCATAACGCTTGAGAAATGTTTGTGTGTTTAAGTGAGGAAGTTATTATGAAAATGGTATTATTGTAAATTCACCAAAAGATATTACTTTCCCGTGAGAAAATTGTTCTTCTTAGGAAGCGTTTGTTGGGTTTGGAGCTAAACCCATTAAAGCTCATTTAGAGGGATTTAGTATTAAGTCTCTGTTTGGTTTCTTAGCTCCTTCACTTGAGGAAAAAAATCTTCTTTTGGGTTCGAGAAGAATAAAAAAAGAAGAAAAAATTCACACCTTTTCTATAGCTTAGCCTAGTATAAAAGCTCAGTTGGTTTGAGATCACCTGGTGTAAATCTCATTTAAGTTCGAGATCAGTCAGTGTAAAATATCGGTTTAGTTCATGGTTATCCAGTGTAAAATCTCGATTTGGTTCGAAGGATACACAATTCAAAGATCCATTTTAGTTCAAGATAATTCCGTACAAAACCTTTGTTTGTCTAGAGACAAATTGCTGAAAGCTTTATTCACTGTTTGGCGTGAAAACTAACCGCTTCATTCCATTGTTCACTGTTTAATTAGAACTAAACCTCAAACTTCACTTTCCTTGTATAAGGAAGGTTCGTGGCTTAACCTTCTAAAAGATCTAAAGAATTATTGGATACTCTCAAGATCTATTCGTAGAGAGAGGAATAGGTCACTTTACTTAGAATAAAAATTGCTCGTGTTATCTCTCTTTCATTAACTTTTTACTTTCCACATAGTCTCTTTACCATGATTTTACGTTGCTATCAAACATCTTTTAAATTTTTTTAAAACTCTGCCTTAGAGAATAATTTTATCGTAAACCAATGTTTTTCAATCCCCAAAGATTCACTCTGTCCCTCTTGTGTGTAGAGTCACATGTTCAACAAGTTGCATAAAAGTCTAATTCATGTTCAAAGATTAATTTTCTCAGGAGGAGGATGACTTTCAATACTAATTCTAACAAGAGAACTTTCCTAAACACACATCTACCATTTAATGCTGATAGGTCTCAACTATGGAAAGTTAGATTTAAGATTTTCATTCAAAGTATTTATTTTGAATTGTGAGAAACTATAATTAACAGTTTGCTTATCCCTACTCACCACATAAATGGAAAAGTAGTAAATAAACCAAATTTCTCTTGGACCGTAGAGGAAAAGAGAAAGTTAGGAATTTATTTCGAAACACATAATTTCTTAGTTATGTATTTAAATTGTAATCAACTTTTTCATGTTCATGATTGTAAAACCACCATGAAATATGAGACATTCTTGAAATAATATATGGAGTTTCTCTAAGTATCAAACAGAGAAAATAGACATGTGAGGAAATATGATAATGTTTTATTTATGAACACCTCTTTAGATTTAGAAAGGTTGGAAATAATGTTAGAACTTTCGTTTCTAAAAAATATCTAAGAATTATGAATTGGAATTAAAAATCTGATCAAACCCTTAAGTCAAGAGTTGGAAATGTTTGTGACTTAGAAAATCGAAGAATGAAAAATTGTAGAGAAGTTGAATGAGTTAGTTCAAATACTTAATGATGAAGGAATGAACAAAAATATAGTAGAAACCATGGTAAATTCCTGTGAAAGCAAGTCAACTCCAGTAATCTCCTTCAAAAGAACAACCTCGGTGGTTGACCGATTCTCTAAGGATTCAACATCAAATGAACGAACTTCATCTAGAAAAGGCTGTGAAGATGAAACTTTATCTAGTGGAATCTTCAAAAGAATAAATGAGAGAAAAGCCTCTAGTAGAGATTTAACATATACGAGAAACTTCAAAGATTCAACCTTGGGTAGAACCTTCAAAGAATCTTTGTCCATCGAAGAAGATGGAGTTTAAAGTTTCTTGCGAAAAAGATGACCATGGGGTAACAAAGGGTCCATACAAGCAGCTATTTAAATTAAGTGGTAAATTAATTGAATAAAATTATAACATTAGAAATTTAACTTAGACCTTAAAGATTATCTAGATTTTCTATAAAAGAGTAATGGAACACTTAGGACGAAATAACTAATATTAGAAACCTAGTTAAAACGTGTGAAACTTGGTTCTCGATGAAAAAGGAAGTAACAATTTTGCATGAAACTCTAAGTAAATTAATAAAGGAAATAAAACCTTGAATTAATCTTACCAAAGTCAAAGGCCTTCCTTAAAAAAATTGATTAGGTTTAAGAACACAAAATAAAGAATTAAATAGAAAGAAAGTGAACTGACTTGTTTATAAATGTTCTTGCTGCAATAGGTTTGACCATTTAGAGCCATTTCATTTTGATAAATTCAAAATGTCTAAATGTAGTAACATTAAACCTCTTAAAACTACTAACACTCCGGGACCCAAGAATATTTGGGTACCGAAGGTGAAACCCTAACATGTTTTGCAAGGACGTTTTGTAACTTTTATAAAGCCTTAATGCATATTAAATGAAGGTTTGAAAAGAAAAGAGTATACTTCCGAGTGTAAAATAGTATTAATTGAAGTTTATGATCCAAGGATACTCGTTGATGGTGTATATCAACGATCATGCTCAAAGCATGTTTTTGTTGAGGATAATCTCAACATCTCTGATTGATGATGATCTGATAACCTCTAAGTAGGTTGATAAGATAAGTTTGTGGTGGATATATATATCTCGTATTTTAACCAACTCTCGTATCCAATGATCCGTAGAGAAGGACGCACAACATTATGTCGTCGTTCCCTTAAAACGAGGAGTTTTTATCATGGTTACTTGGTAATCAAGGTAGTACATTATTTAAAGGTCAAATAATCAGAAATTTTGGTTAAACCTTTAAATAAATGTGATTTAATTTTTGCTTATTTGTTTAAAATATATTTTTAATAATTAAATAGATGATTTGTTTGATTTGTGTCATGAAAAATGGTGCTAACAAATTTGGCTAGGGTGCAAAAAGAAGTGAGACAAAGCAAAATTTAACCTAATGCCCAAAAAGTCCAATAATTCTAAAAAATACCTAAATAAACAATTAGGATCATGACCTAATTGATTAGATGACTTCAAATTCAAAATTCAAAATTTGGCACACCAAGTAATTGATTAGAGACATGACTTAACCGATTAGATCCTTGAAAAACGGCGCAATGGTTATTCGTAATGTTCAGCTGCCTGAATTGTATGTTCCTAATTGATTAGAATGCTCATCTAATCAATTTGGTATTATCTATAAATAGAGGTGTGATCTCTCTTCTTTTTTATCTCATCTTATCGTCTCATTTTGCATTGCAATAGTATTTTTAGAGATTTTTCATCTCCTCATTATCACCATAATGGCACCCAAAAGAGCTCGCACCTCTCAAGTATCTTCCTCCTAACACTCAAATATATTTTCAACTCAAGAGTAGGAAACCAATTTCAGTCGATATTACACGAATAGAACTACATTCCTATCTCGCAACTTGGATGAGAAACTCTTCAAAGATTGAAATTTCGTGGAAGCTTTCACTAAAGTCGGCTTGAGGGACTTTGTCTTCGAAGTACCTCAAGGGTGATTTACTTCCTTGGTGAGATTTTTCTACTCCAACCTCATGTACTTGAATGGTGTTCTTAGCTCCAAGGTCAAGAAGTATCTAATTCAATTGAGCTTGAAGAGTTCGTTGAAGTTTTCAACCTTCCTTGCATCAATAATGAGTATGATGATAGTAACGAAGTTAATGAATTCAAGTATGATATTGGTGGAAATTCCTTTTTGATTCATCATACCTCCATCATTCCCACTCCCTACACCATTGGCTTGGTAAGCCCTAGTATTCAATTAATTCAATATACGATAAATGATGTTCTCTTCCTAAGAAAGAGCAACTTCAGAAACATAAGTAGATCAGACATACCTAGAGTTTGGTTTTCCGCAAACAAAGTTAAGAAAAATTGGGTCAATACTCTGGTACATCATATGATGGATAGAAAAAAAAGAAACACGACTTTAACATACAATGAACTAGTCTAAAAAAATTTCTGAGGTGTATTGGCTATGATTTGTAGGAAGTAGAATCAGTGATCAGACGATCAATAATAAAAAGGAGCACCATGAGTCATTTGATGTATGAAACCAAAGAAAATGAAATCCACTCTCAACCTCCAAAGGCACCACCAAGATCAAAGAAACAAGTAAAAAACAATTACATTCCTCCCTCTTCCTTAAACATCATTAACGAATCAATAATAAAATACTTGGCATCTAGCTTTTTATAGCCTCTTTCATCCTTTTTGCACCCCTTTTCTTCAAAAGTGTTTCGACCTCAAATATTTTATTAGTAATAATAATTTTTAAATGAAAAACAAATAAAAAACCATTTATTTATAGGGTTAATTAGAGTTTTAAAATTATTCAACCTAAAAGAATTTACTCACTTAAATATCAATTAATCTTGATAAAATCTCCCCCCTTCGATGGTACAACAAAATAATGTCGTGAATCCTTCTCTAGGAATCGTAGGATACCATAATTGGTTAAAACCATGAGATAAATAATTCTAATACAGACATATTTTTTCAACCTACTAAGAGGTTAGTTGATCATCATAGATTCTGACTATTGAGACCATCATCCACAGACATTTGCTTTGATCACGGTCGTTGATAAACACCACCAGAGAGCTTTTTTGGATCACAAGCAATAGTTTAATCAAATACTACCACGTACGAAATGTATACTCAAAGGAATACTTTTTTCATTACACAACTTTATTTAATATGTGCTACAACTTTACTAAAGTTGTAAAGCATCCTTGAAAAGCAAACTAGGATTTCACCTTTGGAACCCAAATTTTCTTGGGTCATAGTGCATCAGTAGTTCCTAGAGGTATAAGTTACTATCTTTAGACCTTCTTAATTTATAAAAACAAAATGACTCTAAGTAGCCAAATCTATCATAGTGAGAGTATTTGTAGATAGGGTGATTCGATTTCCTCCTATTTGACCCTTTTCTATGTGATATACTAGAGCTAAATAATCCACCTTTTATTCAAGGGATGTATTTCATGAAAGACTTTCACTTTCTTTTTTATTGAGACAAAAGTTTCACATGTTCTAGCTATCGTTATAATATTACCTCTTTTAAAATTAAGCGTTCCATTACTATTTTCAAGAAATTTTAATTTATTTCTTAAGATTTATGTTACACTTTTAATTCTTATCATATTTCTTTACTATCTTAGTGTTTAATTAAAATAAATGCTTGTATGACAATTTTGTTACCACACATTATTCTTCATCATGAGCAACTGATCAGTACATTTTGATGCACATTCTTCTACCATTGTACTTAGGCAACTCTATAGTTTATTATCTTATTTTCTATTTTATTTTTTTTATATTTAAGTTTATTTATTGCTTTATTTTATTTTCGTACTTTATTTTCAACTTAAACTGTTATTTGATACCTATTCACTGTGAAGACCATAACTTGAGCTACAAGAATCAGATTAATATGTTCTAATAGGTGTTGGAAAGCTAACATAAATATCTACAAGTTCCATGTTGAAGTTAAAAGGTGATTGATGCGTCCACAAGTGCACGGAAATATCGAAGTAATATAAAAGATTGTCGAATCCATAGAGACCAATGTCAATCTACCGTTATCTATTATTACGACGTAAAGCTAAGGCTAATGGAATTAGGAAAGCTGAATGCGAATGAAATTAAATGCACAAGAAATAAAGATTTTTGGTTTAAAGAAATGCGGTAAAGGAATATCGGTATGTAACGCTTTAGCTATCGGGAATTTGGCAAGTTACCGGTGCCTTTTTGTCTATTGCAAACACTTTTCAGGAGAACTTACTCGTTTAAAGACCTTCGTCTCACGATGGTTGTTGACTCGGGTCATAATTCTAAGGGCCGAATGTACGCTTTCGCTGTCCCATTCGGGGTTAAAACTACTTTTTGTAAACAAATAGATTCTAATTTCTCTTAAAGCGCTTTCGCTGTGTCTAAAATCAATGCCTAGTTTTTACTATCTGGTTCTAGCCTCAGCTGTCGCTTGTTGGTTCGTACCTTAATATGGTTTCCCACTGTCGTGGCAAAACCACCGTAAATAGCTTCTCACTGTCGTGGCAAAGGTTTATTTAGAATTTTGATTAAAAACTACGGCCAGAAAGGTTGTTTGTAGAAAGGGAAGATTCCGGTTACTATCGAATCCTGTCCTACTAATTCGGTTACATACCGATAAAACTAATTTAGCTAGACATGATAATTAATGCAAACGGGAATAAATATAAACAACAGAATAATAAAACATGCATTGTGACAGAAATAAAGTAGTAATTCAATTAATAAGAACCTGTAAAATAGTACTGATATTGAAGAGTAGTCCTCCACAATGTCGGCAGGATTCTACTTTGGCCAATTGGCCAAATAAAATTGCAGAAAGAAATACAAAGCTCTGAACTAAAGGGAAAACGGAAAGGAAATAAAAACAATAAAAATGGGAAAAATGGCTTTAATGGGAATTTTGGCAGCACTTCGATACGTCCAAGGCCTCCCCTAAAACTGTGAATCTAAGGCCTATTTATATGAGATAGTTCACTCTTCAACTTCCAGAGATCATGGGTGGTTTATGGAGGGAGTGGGAGTAACTTCCAGTAGTGGGCAGTGAGTGGAGAAAGTGTAGGAAGAAATTAGGTTGAGATTGATCGTGGCTGCTTCTGATTTGAACGTACTGATATTTTGTCTGCGTGACGGTCGTCATGAAATGTGACGGTCGTCATATGCATGACGGTCGTAATGGACCTGTGACGACCGTCACATCAGAAAAAAATCCATTTTTTCTGTTTTTCTTCTCTCTTTTCCTTCCATTTCTTCTTCTTTTCTTTCTTTAATCCAAATTCTCCCCAATCTGTAAAACGAAGTAAATTAATCATATAATAGAACATAAATCAAGATAAATTAATAATAGTCACAAATAAATGCATGTAAATCAAGCCAAATAAATGATATGATTTCGCGTTATCAAAGATGCGTCCGCAAGTGCACGGAAATATCGAAGTAATATAAAAGATTGTCGAACCCACAGAGACCAATGTCAATCTACCGTTATCTATTATTACGGCGTAAAGCTAAGGCTAATGGAATTAGGAAAGCTGAATGCAAATGAAATTAAATGCACAAGAAATAAAGATTTTTGGTTTAAAGAAATGCGGTAAAGTTTTATCGGTATGTAACCGAATTAGTAGGACAGGATTCGATAGTAACCGAAATCTTCCCTTTTTACAAACAACCTTTCTGGCCGTAGTTTTTAATCAAAATTCTAAATAAACCTTTGTCACGACAGTGAGAAGCTATTTACGGTGGTTTTGCCACGACATTCAAAGTGAAGAAGGGTCTAATAATTTGTTGAAGTTACAAACTTAATTAAAATAGTTAGTTTGAGTCGGTTTTTGTAGTTTTCAGGTCTATAAGGGCCCGAATTTTCCTTTTGTTATATTAGGATTTCTTTTGCTGCTATAGTAACCATTATTCTGCATTCACGTAAATTTGAGGTTACAATACGAATTTCATGGAGAACTAAAGTTCACACGGTTGATCTGCTGTAATTGGTTTCTGCCGATACTTTGAGGTTTTATAAATTTCAATTTAATTTTGATTTCTTTTCAATTCTTTATATAAACTAGTTTTCTCAATTTGATTGCTTTCATTTGCTTAATTTGATTGGTCCTTATAGGATTAAGTTGATTAAATTCGATTTTTGCATGATCCTTAACTATAATCATGTTAGCGTAGCTTTTTCGTTACCTGTTTGATTAAATTGCGTTTGCTTTATTCGTGAGACCTTAAATCCGTTTACTTAATTTGGATCATATGAACATACATTACATGATACCAATTGTGTTTGACAGTGGATATTGTAATCGAATAGAGTCGAATCCGCTTAGGGAACTGAAAATTATATTAACCAATGATAAGTTAGGAAATCGAAACAGTAGATCATCATATTTCATAATCACTTATTTTTCTTTGATTCTCAATCGAACTCAAACCCCCCCTTTATCGTTTCTTATTTGGTTTTGCAATACGATACTCGAGTGTCACTTCCCTATACTACAGTTTTTTTAAATTAATTCATTTTTTACCTGTGTGCGACAACAAATGAAATTGGCGCCGTTGTTGGGGACTCTTATAGATTTTAACGACAACGGATCAAATTGTTGCTGCATTGCTGAATTAGTTATGTGTTTTCTCATTGTTTTCTCTTTTTTTTCCTATTGAGTTTAACATGGTCGATCAAAGAACTCTTAGAGAATTTGCTTCCCCTGATGTGAATTATAATGTTTCATGTATTGAATATCCTGTTGTTGTTGTACCTTTCATATTGAAATCTGGTTTAATACACTTGTTGCCAAGGTTTAGTGGTCTTGAAAGTGAGAATCCGCGTAGGCATTTGAAAGAATTCTAGGTTGTGTGTTCTACACCTTTGAGACCTGAAGGAATCACATATAATCACATCAAGCTGAGAGCATTCTCATTCTCACTTCAAAGAGTTGAAAAAATTGGTTATATGATCTAGAGCCGAATTATATTACAACCTGGAATGATTTAAAGAAAGTCTTCCTAAAAAGATACTTTTCTGCCTCCAGAGCTACATCGATCAGAAAAAAAGTATATGGTATTAGACAACTTGACATGGAGTCATTGGTTGAACATTGGGGGAGATTCAAGTAGTTAGTGTCGAGTAGTCCTCAACACCAGATTTTTGAACAGTTACTTATTCAGTACTTCTTTGAGGGGTTGCTACCAATGGATAGAACCATTTTTGATGCTACTAGTGGTGGAGCACTTGTTGATAAGAATTCAGCCGCTGCTAAATCCTTGATTGAGAACATGTCACTCAACTCCCAATAGTTCTCTACCATAAACAATTTTGTCCAAGCAAGACATGTGAATGAAATTCAAAGCTCTTCTTCCAACAACTCTCTAGAAAATAGACTTGATGAGTTTACTTCTTTGGTGAAAAAAATTAGCAGTGAGTAAAGCTCAAACACAAAATTGTGTGGTATTTGTACTTCTCCCGAACACCTGACCGATACATGTCCTATTTTACAAGATGAGTCGGTCACTGAGTTTCCTCAAGCATATGCAACAAAACTTTATAATCAAGGCAGCACTCAGAATAGGTACAACACCCATGGCCTATCCACTAACAGGTATCATCCCAACTAGAGAAACCATCCAAACCTTCAATATGGGAATCCAAAACCTAGCCAACAACAATGGATGTTATCGCTACCACCATAACAGAACCCTCCACAAGTAACCACCTCTACATCTTTCGGACCTTCACTAGAGGAACTTGTCAAGCAAATGGCTGTAAATAGTCTCCAATTTTAGCAGCAAACAAATTCTAGTATTTAGACTTTGCAAACTTAGATTGTACATCTTGCCACTTCAATGAATGACATGCAGTAAGCTCAAGGATCAAACCAACTACTTGTCCAAACAGTGGTGAATCCAAAAGGCCCTAATGTGAGTGCAATTTCTTTGAGATCCGGAAAGAGTGTTGAACCAACCTCATCCCCATCCCCAACACCAGAAAAAATAAAAAAGTTATTGAGCCCATGCCTGATTCTGAAATTATTGTTGAAAAAGAGTATGCACCACCAATTCATTTCCCACAGAGAGCTGTGAGAACTACAAAGATGGATGGGGGGATATGGATAAGGAAATATTGGATGTATTTAGAAAAATGGCGATGAACATCTCACTTCTTGATGTGATTAAGCAGGTTCTAAAATACACAAAATTTCTAAAAGATTTGTGCACACACAAGAGAAGGTTGAAGGGAAATAAGAGAGTTAATTTGGGACGAAATGTTTTATCCCTTATTCAGCCTAGACCTGCACCTGAAAGGTTACCGTTTCATCCCTTAATCAATCCATGCCACAGAAATGCAAGGATCTAGAAACTTTTTCTATTCCGTGTACCATTTGGGATAGTAAATTCGAAAATTGCATGTTAGATTTAGGAACTTCTATTAATGTTATGCCTACTTCTATTTTTATCAATCTTAATCTTGGTCCTTTGCTGAATACAAGTTTAACAATTCAGCTGGAAAATAGAAACAATACTCGCCCTGTCGGAGTTGTGGAAGATGTACTTGTTCAAGTTAATGAATTGATTTTTGTTGCTGATTTCTACATTCTAGATATGGAGGGAGAAATAAATTCAAAGTCAAACAGGGAACCCATCATTTTAGGCAGACCATTCATGAAAACAACAAAAACAAAAGTTGATGTTGATGATGGAACAATGTCCATGGAGTTTGGTGATATCATGGCTAAATTTAACATCTTTGACACTATGAAACATCCCATGAAGGAACGTTTTGTTTTTCACATTGAATTGCTTTCTGATTTTGTCTAACATACATATTTTGACTTGTTTTCAGCTGATTTTCCATCATTGACTGATTTTGATGATACTTACATTTGTGATGCATGTACTGATACTCATATTTGTTATATTTCTGCTGAGATTGAGGTTGCTTTTCATGTTGACATTTTTCCTACAGATGGAGTTGTAGATGAAGTTGTTTATATAGTTGAAACTATCGGCATCATGTATACCCCAACCAAACATTCCATTGTACAACAAACTTTTGAATCACTTCTTGAAGATTTAAATTTTTCATCAAAGCTTGAATTTGAGTAGGAAGAGAAATTATTGCAGGATCATAAGAAGATAATTGGATGGAACTTGGTTGACACTCGTGATTTTAGCCCACCCATGAGTATGCATGGGGTCTCACTTGAAGATGGAACAAAAGTAGTGAGACAGCCCCTTAATCCTTTGACTCTTGATGTTGTGAAAATGAGATCATGTTAAAATGCCCATTCTACACTTTTACTCATTGAAGGTCATTCTTTGATCCTAGAATAAAAGACGAAGGCACTACTAGAAATTTTAAGAACAATGGACACTGGCCAAAGCTACTCCGTGAGAGCCCTACTTTGGAAGAAGAGACTATAGAAGTGCTCTCTTTAGGAAAAGCTATTTATACAATAATATGCCCCCCTTGACTCATCAGGTGTGTTCTTTCCTATCTCTCATCACTCTTATTTTATAGTTTTGTTCTTTCATTGAGAACAATGTGTATCTTCAGTGGGGGGGGGGGGGGGGGGGAGGGAAACTTTTAATTTGTTTTTATTTCATTTAGTTTTATTATGTTTGTTTGTTTTCTTAAATTAAAAGAAATGAATGTTTTTTATTTGATTTTTGAGTCACAGTTGTGGGTATTTTCTATGTTCTATTGATTAAAGACTTGTGGTGCGATGCGATTGATTCTTTTTATGCATTCTTAGTATGATATGTAAGACTAAACTCTAAATTGTAGATCATTTGTGGTAGATCATTTACCTTGTGAGATTTTGAGCCTAATAATGGATAACATTAAAAAATCCATCTTTTTCTTTCTTGTATGTTTCACTCATGTCTGTTAGTCTCTAGAACTTGTATTGATTGTTTTTGAAATTGTTTATTTACTTGTGCACAATGATATGATAAAGGAAACTTGATTTAGTTTTAAATTTATCCAATTGGCCAAAAATCTAATCCTTCAAATATTATCCCTTGTTTGGAAACCCCTTTAAGCTTGTTTATCCATTTTTTAAATTTAAAACTCATTACAAGCCAAAAAGCGAAAAACAATGTTATCACCCTATTCAAAGAGTTGAAAGAGTCTTGTTTGAAGTTGTGTGGATTGAATAACTATAGTTGTGATATTTCATTCAAGAGTTGGCAAAAAAGGAAAAAAATTGTAGAAAAAGAAGAAAAAAAAGAAAAAAAAGTAAAAGAAAAGAAGGGTGTCATTATATTTTCCTTTTGAAAAAGAAAAAAAAAAGAGAATAAAAATAGCAGAAAAGTTGTTGTTTGAAAGTGGACGAATGTAGTTCAACTCCCGCAAGTTGTTTCATGACTCTTTTCTCCCTTTGAATCTTAGCCTAACTCCCCATTAGATTTATCTCACCCGTACCCTGGCCAAGTTGCAATCAAATAAAAGTTCTTTTGATCTTTCTGTGCATGTATTTTAAATGTCACAAAAGAGTTACTTAATAATGTAATTTTATTGAAGCTTAGACTTATGATTTTACTTACACTTTTGTAATTTTGAAAACCTTTGGAAATGCATGCTCTGTTTTGTTTTTGTTTTGAAGTTTTTCTGCTTTGAATTTATAATTTTGCTCGGAGTTGCAAATGTTCAAGTGTGGGGGAACTTGATTAGTGCATTTTTATGCAAAATCTTCTACTATTGTACTTAAGAAACCCTATAGTTTATTTCATTATTTTTACTATTTTATTATGTTTTTATATTTAAGTTTATTTCTACTTTATTTTATTTTTGTACTTTATTTTCAGCTTAAATTGTTATTTGATACCTATTCATTATTACGATTTTTTTGATGATACAACAAATATTATTCTACATTCACGAAAATTTGAGGCTAAGATACGAATTTCATGGAGAACTAAAGTTTGAACGGTTGATCTGCTGTAATTGGTTTCTATCGATATTTTGAGGTTTTATAAGTTTTAGTTTAATTTTGATTTCTTGTCAATTCTTCTTATAAACTCGTTTGCTTAATTTGATTATTGTTTATAGGATATAGTTAATTAAATTCGATTGTTGCGTGATCCTTAAATCTCAATGTTAGTATAGCTTTTTTCATTATTGTGTTTGATTAAATCGCGTTTGCTTAATTCCGAAGAGCTTACATCTGTTTTTTAATTCGGATCATAGGAACATACATCACATAATACCAATTATGCTTGTCAGTGGGTATTGTAATCGAATAAAGCCAAATTCGCTTAGGGAACTGGAAATTATATTAACCAATGATAAGTTAGGAAACTGAAACAGTAGATCACCTTATTTCATAATCTCTTATTTTTCTCTGTTTCTCAATCGAACTTAAAACTCCCCTTTATTGTTTCTTATTTGGTTAATCGTACAAGAGTCCTTGTGATACGATAATCTAGTTTCGCTTCCCTAGACTGCAATTTTTTTAAATTAACTCGTTTTTTACTCGTGTACACAATAGATCAGCAACTTTCAAGCAAACATCTTCTTCATTGGAAAAAGATTCTTCCAGAGTTCTACCAGAGGTTGATTCTTCTAAATTTCTCCTTGAAGTTGATCCTATGAAGATATGGCTCATTGAGACTTCTTCCTAATTTATTATGGATGAAACCTCTTTTTCTTCATATGTTTTTCTTTATAAAGTTTCCCATTTGACACTGAATCTTTCTAGGACCATTCAACCACTGAGATTTTTCTTTTGATGGAGATTACTGGATAGAGTTTATTTTTCTGATTCTTCTTCAAAAGAGGTCTTTGATGAAGCTATTTGATATTCTTCTAGGTTTAAGATCATTACTTAATCTTTTAAGAGTTTACTTAACTCATTTAAATTCTCGATAAGTTCTTCCTTCTTGGATTTTTCTCTTAGATTGTAAACATTTCCATCTCTTGATTTAGGAATTGGATCATATTTTTGTTTCCAATTCTTAATTCTTATTTATTTACGAATGACAAAAGCTCTAACATTATTTGTAATATTTTTAATAGTTAAAAACATTTTTGAAATAAGCATTTATCTTATTGTTCTTCGCCTCACATGTTCATTTCCTTTTGCTAAATACTTGGAGAAACTCAATATTTCATTTCAAAAGTAAAGATATCTTGTGCTTTCTTACTTCGTAGTAGATAATCCCTTCCATAAAGTAGTCATTTGAAAATAACATTTTGACTAAGGATGGATAAACTTTCTTTGGAGTGCTGCAGATAAATTTTTTCATGTTCAATTCTTCAAAAATCTTGAAGACCTCACATTCTTGAAAGTTTCTAACATCCAAGGTATGAATTCTAAAGAAGATACTATTTGTGAAATCTTGAAATAACCTTCCTTGTTGTTCTTTGGATGAGAAATCCTTAGAGAGAAGCATTAGAGAGGAAAAAGTTAACCTCCTAAGTGTTATGATCGTGATGAAATACTAGTGTAGTATTCTCTCAAACACAAAGCAAGAATAAATAGAGAGAATAGAAAAGAATGGTGCAAAAAGAAAGGAATATGATTGCCTTTTATAGCGCTCTTTCTGATGATTTTGGCATGTAAACACTTCAAAAATTACTTGAAGAGTTTTCTGATTATTCAACCTCTAAAAAACCGTACCCCTTAAATATCAATTATTTTGAAAAAATGTCCCACTTTCGAGGGAATAAAAAAATAATGTCGAGATCCTTATCTAGGAATTGTAGGATAGCATAGTTGGTTAAAACTAAGAAATTGATAAGTAAAAAAATTATCTTCTCAACCTACTAAGAGGTTAGATGATCATCACAGGGTCATAATTGTTGAGACCATCCTCAACAGACATTTGCTTTGATTCACAATCATTTATATACACCATCAACGACCTTTCTTGGATCACTAACATCATTTTAATTAAGTACTATCAGGTACTTCAGGTATACTCAAAGGTATAC
>OZ012738.1:677457431-677459931 GCA_963859935.3 Lathyrus sativus | reverse complement strand
TTTTAGGTGTTGGGTTGAATTTTGGCTTTGGGATTAATCAAAAATAAAAAAGGATTAATCAAAAATTTTGAAGGATTAATCAAAAACCATAATTTAAAGGATTAATCAAAAATTTTGATATTCAACCTCTATAAAAAGTACTCCCTTAAATATCAAGTAATCATGATAATATGTCCCCCTTTCGAGGGAACGAAAAAATAATGTCGTGAATCCTTCTCTAGGGATCATAGGATACAAGAGTTGATTAAAACCACGAGATAGATAAATCCAATACAAATGTATCTTCTCAACCTACTAAGATGTTAGCTAATCATCATAGATCATGACTATTTAGACCATCCTGAACAGACATTTGCTTTGATCACAACTGTTGATATACACCATCAACGTTAATACATCTAAGAGGTCTAACATTGCTACCTTTAGACCTTCTTAATTTATCATGACAAAATGGCTTTAATTTTTCTCTTGATTGTATTTTTTATTGACCCATATAATTATAAATATTCCTCTTTTTTATCCGTTCGTACCAGTACTAGTAATAATTCACAACACATGCAGAGCAATTCTTCTCTTAGAAGGTATGTTGTGCAAGGTGGTAGGTGTAATACCATATTTACCTAAATTATAATTATAATTAAATTAGAGATTTTTCATAACATTCACACCTAGGATTTACACATCTCGAAACACACACATGCTGATCATGTAACACTTAATTTAAATAAACATGCAATACCTGTCATCGCATGCTCACCTTCATTTAGGGTATCATCAAAGCAAAAGTACTCAATTAAAACACACCAATTTAAATCTCATAATAAATCTCATATCATGATTAAAAAGCATCGACTTGTAAGTCTTCTTCAAATGCTTTTCACACCAAAACATATAATACAAGAGCGTACATTGTCTCTCAGAAATCTCAACACAAAACAAAGAAATCACTCCCCAGTGTTACATATTAGAGCATAAACAAAGCTAAAATAAATGAATTAAAAGTAAAAGCTCTAGTAACAAGCTTCCACTCACAGCAACGAGTATACTCTTAAGTATCTGCATGATGCCCATGTAAAGGCAACATTCAAACAGAAGGGGTGAGAAATCACATTCAATAATAGCAGACATATATTAAAAGGTAAGATATAACCACATAGCATAATCTACACAATCCTAAATTACAGTATATCAATTACGTTCTCACATCAACTCATCAATCACAACTCACTCACATACCAATCAGACACCAATTACTCACAACATCAATATCATATGCATTGATCTCATTATGCATCTCATACTCAAAATGTGACTTTATGCAAATCAATGCAACTCAATACATATGCACGTGGTACCAACTCAATATTTGGTTCTCTTTGGAGTCGGGTCCCTTCTCTGAACCCACGAACACCCTCTCTGAGCTCCAAGCCCCTTCTTTGAGCTTGAGACAATCCACTAGTCCCCTCTTTGAACTAGAAGACGCACCTCTTGAAACAAATCTTATGATGCATGATCATATCATCAAATCCATTAATTAAGACCTCTCTATGTTCCTAACATAAATAGAGCTCAAGTAATCCCCTCTCTAGATTACATCACACCAAAATCACCAAATGCACATTATTAATCAATAGTGCAACACAAGCATGCTAATAATTCATCTCAATAGAATTTTATTTCAAACATGCAACAATACAATAAAAATAACTCAAAATAATCCATATTCACAATATTTACATATTTCATACTTATTTTCAATGCTTAACATCTCGTCATAGCAACACAACTCGAGCACATATAATAATTCAACTCAATAATATTATTAACACACATATATGCAACTCACCTTTAACTAAACAATACACATCTCGACATGTATAATTTATCAACGCATACTCACAACTCATAAGCAAATTCATCATAGCATTCATTCATGTTACTTCACCAAAACCACAATACATCATCGTATAAACATAACGATTTGCTAATTGATCAAACAAATAACCACAAACATCCCTACAATATGTAAATAAATGCAACTTAAACATTTTACCAAGTATTACCATGAGGTATCTATGTGTGTTAGCTTTTTAAAGCTTCAAACATCGCATCATTTGGACCTACGGATCAAAAAATATGGCCAAAATCGTCAGACAACACAACAAAAACAGAATTTTTCACTATTTGGCCTGATGCAATTGATTGTTATTATGATGCAATCGATTGTTACTAAAAGACATTTTGCTATCGACTTTGTAAAAAATCACTTTTCTGTGATAGGCAATCAATTGTTATTTTGTGCAATCGACTGCATAGTTTTTTTTTCAAAATTTCAACTAATGCAATTGATTGTCACTGTAGTTTTTTTCTCCAAAAATTTCAGTTTTCTCTGTTACGTGATTTTCCTCCAATTTGCAACTCAACCACCAAACCAATTCCAATTTTGTTCATTCAAAAACATCCCCATATATTTTCTAACAAGATCAATACATGTATCACA
>OZ012738.1:676717166-676849431 GCA_963859935.3 Lathyrus sativus | reverse complement strand
CTGCTCTGGATAAGAGTCATCTTGGTCAGCAAACGGTCCCCCCTTCATCAGGGTCGGGGACATCATCCTCAACTCCTCCGTCCACCTAGACATCGCCTCTGCTCGTGAGCTCGAGGCTCAAGTGTCCCCGTCCAATCGAGGTTGTGGACCTTAGCCGAGATTCCACCAAGAGCAAGTATGAGTTGCCCATCTACTTTCACAACAAGATATTATTCGAGGGGGTCCTCTCGGGTGGAGTCTCTAAAGCTCGAGGAAATGGACCGTCCTACTAAACGGGCCATTCATTCCCAGGATGTCTCTGCTTTAATGAGGGTCCTAGAGATGGTCATGGTTTATACCGAGGAGGGCTCTCCACTGGAGTTAGAGCTGAATAAATCCCAGGCCGCGGTGACGGCTCTAGAAGAAAAGGTTAAGAAACTCTAGGAAGAGAGGGAGAAGCAGCTTGAGGATGTTGCCCATAAAGACCGCGAGGAGGTGGCTCAGAAGAGGGATGTTGTGGCCGTTAGGCTGAAAGCTTCCGAGGACCTAGTGGAGAAACTGCAGACTGTGGTTGCTCTTGCTGAGAACGAGCCTAAAGAGACGAAGCAGCTGACGACTCGCTCGGAGTTGGTTGCCCGGTTTGTCCAGGATGCTGAATATTTTCTAAGTGTCTTGTACCGTCCAATGCGGTTGTCAGAAGCACTTAGTTATATGTTATGTTGAATATTTTCTAAGTGTCCTATGCCGTCCAGCACGGTCGTCAGAAGCACTTAGTTATATGTTATGTTTTGGGTCTGCTCGATGGATGATGTTCGATAGTGTAGGAAACTTATCGAAAGGCCTGGGTTATTTCAGGCAGGGCGAGGCTCAGGTCACGGTTGTGGCCTGAGTCTGTGGCGTGAACTTCCTATCATGAGCTACGGATTCTTCCATTCATGGTACTGGGCGACGGAGGGCTCGGTCGAGGAACCGTCGTAGAGCATGGGTAGGTATATTTTCCATACCCTTTCTTAGATGCTTTTGGTGGCGCGTTGCTTGTACCTGGGCGTGCAACCTTAGTAGGTCATCGTGCCCCTCCGCCTGGGCGAGACACATCGATAGTTGGGGGCCTTAGATGTAATATTGTTTCAGCTTTTCAGCGTTCCATGGTCAAGCTAATTCTTCCCCGGTTAGGTATTCGACGTATTAGGCCCTGTTCCCCGTCTTTGCTCTAACACGGTAGAGCCCTTCCCAGTTTGTGGCGAGCTTGCCCTCTCGGGAGTCTTTGTGATTCCTTCTCAGGACGAGGCTGCCCACTTGGAAATCTCTTCGGATGACCTTAGCGTTATGCTTAATTATTATTTTCTGCTTGAGTGAGGCCTTCGCAGAGGGGCTCCCCTGTCCCGAAACTTTTTGACAAGGTCGAGTTCTTCCCTCACGGCTTCGTTGTTTGTTTCTTCGTCCAAATGAGCCTCGGTTTGTCTGGTCGACACGTGGGTTTCAATGAGGATCACCGCCTCTGTTCCTTATGCTATGCTAAAGGGGGATTCCCCGGTTGACGAATGAGGTGTAGTGCGATAGGCCCAGAGCATGTTGTACAGCTCCTCGACCCATTGCCTCTTTGTTTCGTCTAGTCTTTGTTTGAGACCCTGTAGGATTACTCTGTTTGCTGCTTCGGCTTGCCCGTTAGTCTGAGGGTGCTCGATAGATGCAAAGTGTTGTTTAGTGGCAAGTTGAACGACAAACTCTTGAAACTTCTTGTCTGTGAACTATGTCCTGTTGTCTGTGACGATCACCTGAGGAACACCAAAACGGGGCAAGGATGTTCTTTTATAGAACCGAAGTATGTTGTGGGACGTTATCTTGGCCAAGGCTTCAGCTACTATTAAGTATTTATTTTGGTTGGAGCCTACGACGAATGGCCCTAGGATGTCCAGGGCCCACCAGGTGAAGGGCCATGGGGAGGACATGGCCTTGAGTTTGTTGGAAGGCGCCAGGAGCATGTCCCCGTGCCGTTGGCATTTGTCGCATTTTTTCACATGTTCTTTCGCGTCATTCTGCATGGTCGGCCAGTAATATCTGGCTCGCAAAGCTTTCCTCATGAGGGACCTTCCACCTAAGTGTTGGGCATTGATACCTTCGTGGATCTCGCGCAGGACATGGGTGACCGTTTCCTCTTCGATGACTTTGAGGAGAGGTATGGAAAATCCTCGTCTGTACATTTTGTTCTCGATCAAAAAGTAGGAACACGACCTACGCCTTACCACGCTGGCCTCCTTTGGATCAGATGGTAGCTCGTTTTTAGCGAGGTAATTGTACACCAGGGTCATCCAGCAGTGGTCGTTGCCGACGACGTGCACGTCGAAAGTTGTGGAAGTTCTCTCGATGCTAGGTCGTGGGAGTATCTCCTGGATGACAGATTTGTTTCCTCCTTTCTGTTAGACTAAGGCACGGATCTAGAAGGGGGGGTTGAATAGATCCCTTTTAAAAATTTGAGTGGCGCTACCAATAAAATTGGTTTTCAAAATTGTTTTCAAATGCGGAAGCGGCCTTGGAAAATATAGTCTAAAACGAACAACTATTGGAGAGCCGGATATGCGTCAAGCAGATGAATTTAAGACGATAACGGATAGTAAATCACTACACACTTTTATGCAAAACTCAGATGTGATTCACTCGTACTATTTCCTTATTCCAATGATCAAAAATTACACCAAAACTAGCAGCAAAATTAAGGCAATTTTAGTTCAGCACTTTTGTCGAACAGTTGGTGTGCACAAATACCTTAAATGATATTTGTGTTGAATGAGTGATTGAAAAAGCCTTAGTACAGTATTTCTATTGTACTTAGTAGTTAAAAAACAGTGTTTCACCAACTCACTCAATCAATACTACAATTTGACAAAATCACTTATTCTAGAATCACTTAATTTTTAAGCTGTAATTGAAAATGCAGAAAATAAAGGAACACAAGATTTGATGAGGCAGTTCCCCCAGTCGTCCTCGCGTTGGGGTACGTCTGCCCTCAATTCTACAATGAGAATTGAGATATGTATTGAATAGATATCACCTGTTTGGTAGAACAGTTATACACAAGAATCGATAGACAATTGATACAAACAATCTTAATGTTGCTGATAATTTCTACCACTTCTTGCCCCTTGATTCAAGATGAATCAAGTCCTCCAATTTGATGTGAATGACCTCCGATTGCAGCCACCTTATTGACAACTCTTCCGTTGATCAAACCTTCGGCACGGCTGATCTTAGACACACCCAAATTGAACCCGGAACGTCTTCAACCTTTCAACGCCCTAGCTACTAGATTGATCAACCTTCCGCTAATCAATCACCTTCGCACTCGCTTGATTGTTGAACCGACGATTCCGTAACAAAAGCCTTCAAAACCTGTAGTCCTGATAGGTAAAACCTCAAAGGTTTTCTCCCAAGAAACACCTGCACCAGCTTCCACTCGAACCGGATCTTCAATCACGCGTTCGAACCTTATCACCGTCGAGCAAACCACAAACCGCAGCAAAAAAATTGATTATCTGTAATTTGAGGATTTGTGAGTTGATTGAACGATGAAGATGAAGAACACTGATGCACCTCTTTCACGTTTCTTGACCTGAACACTTTCTCACAATGCTTTCAAAAATGTTCTATGTTAAAATTGAAAAGACAGCTATTTATAGTAATATACAAAACAGACAGTTGACAGATCAATGAAACATAGCAGAATTTCTGTTTCTGCGCGCGAACGGTCGACCATAGGGTCGGCGTGCGCTGAGCCGTGTGATTCTTAAACCTGCATGCGCCAAGTTAACGGTCGACGCATGACCTTCATGCGCTGACCCGTGTGATTCTTAAACCTGCATGCGCCAAGTTAACGGTCGACGCATGACCTTCATGCGCTGAGCCGTGTAAACTGAATGAAACTGTGTGCTGACGGTATGGTCGGCTCATGGTTCAAAAATCTGCAAAAACATAAATTTCTACAGCTTTTTGTGCATTACGTCATTGTAAAAATTGAATCATAAGTAGCGTGAATGATTTAAACGAAAGAAGGATATCTCTTAGCAAGTTGTCATCATCAAAAACCAGAGGCACGCTTGTGTTGGTAGATACTTTGCCTTCACATTCTCCCCCTTTTTGATGATGGCAACCTACTGTTACGCAACACGTGATAGGTATAGGTATGCTCCCCCTTTCTTTTACAATTATAGCGGTCGTAATCATCGTCTATCTACTGCTCGGTTCTCCCCCTTTGACAACATCAAAAAGAGGTAAACTCGTGACACAATAACAACACATTGAATCATGCATAAATGAGATACCAACAGATGAGAAGTAAACAACAGTTATACATACGATGGAGATAACAGTTAATAGATTACAGAACCACAAAAATGTCATGATAGCAACATAGAAGTAAGCAACAATCATAGTGAGTTTGGGCAGAAAAGCAAAACACAACAAACAAAATGAATGCAAGCCAAAACAGGAAACAACAAATGACATATGAGCGCATGCTAATAGCCCCGTCCACGTCCGCGACCACGACCACGCCTGTCATAGTAATGAGGATGGCGTTGGGGATGAGCTAGATCAGTAAATTCTTCTGTGATGTTATTCAAAAAGTCAAGACTGTCGACAATGGCGCGCTCTTCAGCTTGATGACAGTGAGTTAGAGTCTCGAATCGAGCGTCCAGCTGAGTCGACATTCCACTGATCCGTTCATTTTGGTTATGCAGTTCAGAACGAATTTGTGCCATTCTTTCATTTTGATCCCTCATGAATTTTTGCTGTTGTTCCTGCATATTGGTCATAAAATTTCGCTGTTCCAACTGCATCGACTGCATCATTTCTAAAATCTCCGAATTGTTTGACGGTTGTTGAGGAGAAGGTGGGTCTGCAGTGCTTGGTTGATACGGCTGATAGAATTTGCCAAGGGTGGTCCACCCGGTGTATTGCCATTCACCCCAGCCTTGGTTATTCTCCTCATCCTCATTTTCCTGTTGGTTTGAGTAGGCAGACCAGTTATTGTGTTGATTGTCATCTTGATATGTTTGTTGATAGTTTTCAGAAGGCACGTATGGTTGATGACCTTCATTAATATCGTGGTCCAGCTGAGTCTCATCAGCGGTTTCTTGTGCCTCTCCTGCATTGTCACCTTGATTGTCTTCATCTTCACTTGAGCTTCCTTCTGCTTCTTCATCTTCTCCACCCTCTGACTC
The DNA here is from genome assembly GCA_963859935.3 of Lathyrus sativus. Classification (NCBI taxonomy): domain Eukaryota; kingdom Viridiplantae; phylum Streptophyta; class Magnoliopsida; order Fabales; family Fabaceae; genus Lathyrus; species Lathyrus sativus. The sequence goes on along the minus strand of OZ012738.1, from coordinate 676,844,236 downwards.
ATCAGCACTTTCTTCACTCGAGGAGGCAGCTGCAGCCATGGTTGAGCGCCGATAAAATCTGTACTTTTTGAGCGACTGATCCCACACATATCCCATCATAGCAAAGACCTTTGAACTGAACTCTTTATCGGAAGAAATTGGAGTATACGGAAAAGACGGGTAATTGATACCTGCAGAGTTTAAAGCTTCCTGAATGAATGAGCCATAGGCGAGCGCGGTGCCTCGCTTGGAGTCTCTTAGTTCATACATCCGGCTTGTAATATAGTACGGCCAGTTAATTTTAATGCCGTGACCTAGTATATGGATGAGATGCACTTCAGCTTGTTCGACTCTTGACAAACCACCTTGTTTAGGCCGCAGAATGCGCGCCACAATCCATTGAAGGATCCTTGGAAATGATCTGAGTTTTCCGGATGTGACGGACCTCGGAAAAGCCGCACTGTTTACAATGTGCTCCGGATAAGGCCTCTTGAGCATATTATTCAGTGCTTTGTTATACTCATAACCTTCAAGAGTTTTAGAATCGGTCACTTCGGCTAGGGGAGGTTCACCATCCTCTACAGACATATCAAAATACTTACTCCAGAATTCAGTATTTACAGTCACTTGAGTTGTTCCAATATGGGAATGAAAGTTTTCTCCGTGAAATTTATCATTCAATTCAGAGTAAAAGACACGCACCAGATCTTCGCTATATTGTACATTGCATTCAACAAATCGTTCAACACCATGATAAGTAAGAAAGTTCATGAACTTACCCAGATGCATGCGTTCAGCAACCAGTTCATAGAAGGCGTGTTGTCGAACCACTTTCCTCTTACCAATGTCTTTGTTAAAGTTTTCCCGACGAGACGGATGAACCAGGGATTCTGCAGTGATTGGCACTGTTCCGGAGGTTGACCCTCTTGATCTCTTTCTTGTAGGTCTAGAGGAAGAAGCCATGGGTATAGTTTTGTGGGTACAAGGAACTCTTTACCAATGTGATGGAGAATGAAGAGTTTTGAGATGAAGGATTTTGAATTTTGAGAAGAAGGAGAGAGATAACCCTTGTTTAATGTAAGGATTAGGGTTTGATTGGAAAATGTGAGGAGATGAAGAGAGTTAGTAGGGGTAGTAGGTGTGGGTTTCTAGTAATGAAGATAAATGCAAGTGTAACTGCCCAAAAAAAAACTGAACCGTCAAGTAATCAGGAAAACTGGGTTTTTGCGCGAGCCGTCGACGGTAGCTTCTGCATGCGTCGACGCATGCTTCAGATTTTTCACCAGATACAAAAGTTAACAGGGTGCGCCGACCGCTGCCCTGTTATGGTCGACTCAATATGCAACAAACAGCAGATTTTTGTATTTTACCATATTCAGAGGTACATGCTATGCAAAAATGATGTCATGACATATAAGAAAAAAAATATCTATATACATATGCAGTAGATGTCATACAAATTTAGCGTAGTATAAGCGATATGATTTGAGATCAACAGGATTATCAAACAAAGAGAGAGAGAAAGAACAATATCACCTTGATGCCTGATTTGCTTGATACACAACATACTTATACTTACACGAATATCAAATTGTTAGAAGTACAACATCATGATTATTTGAATGAAATAAGATAACATCAGCAAATATTATTCCCGTTCCGAAATGTCGAGGATGCCAAGTTCTCGGCGGATATGAAAGAAAGGTTCCGTTGCTAGCGGCTTTGTGAAAATGTCCGCTAGTTGGTTTTTAGTGTCAACGTGTTCAAATACAACATCACCTTTCTCAACATGGTCCCTAAGAAAATGGTGTCGAATTTCTATATGTTTAGTGCGAGAGTGTAATACGGGATTTTTGGTAAGGTTAATAGCGCTAGTGTTGTCACATAGGATAGGAATACGTTCAAGTTTAAGATTGAAATCTAGTAGTTGTTGCTTAATCCACAGAATTTGAGCACAACAACTACCAGCGGCAACGTATTCCGCCTCGGCCGTTGATAAAGCAACTGAAACTTGTTTCTTGCTATGCCAACTAACCAAGGAGTTTGAAAACACATGACATGTACCACTAGTGCTTTTCCTATCCGATTTGCACCCGGCAAAGTCGGAATCGGAGTAACCTACCAACGAGCAATCACTACCCTTAGAATACCACAATCCATACTTCGGGGTACCTGACAGGTATCGAAGAATTCGTTTAACAGCTTTTAGGTGGGATTCTTTGGGACATGATTGGTATCGTGCACACATGCACACACTAAACATAATATCAGGACGTGACGCAGTAAGATAGAGAAGTGAACCAATCATACCTCTATATCGTTTTACCTCTACGTCCTTGCCATTTTCATCTTTATCCAAATTTACGCATGTAGGCATTGGGGTGTCTATGGCCTTGGATTTTGCCATGTCAAATCTCTTGATCAAGTCCAAACAATATTTTGTTTGGCTCACGAATGTCCCTTCTTGGAGTTGTTTAATTTGCAGGCCGAGGAAGTATGTGAGCTCCCCCATCATACTCATCTCGAATTCGCCCTGCATGAGGTCAGAAAACTCTCTCACGAGATTCATGTTAGTGGATCCAAATATAATATCGTCAACATAGATTTGCACCAAAATCAAGTGCTTTCCTTGACGTTTAATGAAGAGTGTAGTGTCAACCTTTCCTCGTGAGTACCCCTGATTAAGTAAAAACTTACTTAGTCGCTCATACCAAGCTCTAGGAGCTTGTTTGAGACCATATAAAGCTCTTTTTAACTTGTAAACATGTTCAGGGTATTCATGAGATTCAAAACCGGGAGGTTGAGACACATATACTTCTTCATTTATGTGACCGTTAAGGAACGCACTTTTAACATCCATTTGAAATAACTTAAAATCCTTTGCACATGCAAAGGCGAGTAAAAGGCGTATAGCCTCGAGTCGGGCAACCGGCGCATAAGTTTCCTCATAGTCGATGCCTTCCTCTTGGTTATACCCTTGAGCGACCAATCTCGCTTTATTACGGGTTATTACCCCGTTTTCGTCCAACTTGTTCCTAAACACCCATCGGGTGCCGATTACTCGATGGCCTCGCGGAGGAGGGACAAGGTCCCATACCTCGTTTCTTTTAAACTGATTTAGTTCCTCTTGCATCGATAAAAACCAGTGCTCATCGAGTAGGGCCTCTTTGGGGTTTTTAGGCTCTATTTGTGAAACGAAAGCGAAGTGATAACAAAAGTTACTTAGCTTAGATCGAGTGGTGACTCCCTTTGTGATGTCTCCGAGAATATTGTCAATTGGATGATCTTTACACGACTTCCAAGCTTGAGGGAGATCATCGTTTGTAGGCGGATGAGCTTCCTCAGTTACCTCATGGTGTGCATCCTTATCCTCCTCAATTTTGACTCTATCGGGTTGATCAATCCCCGTTTCGCCACCTTTGAGTATGTCTTCTGTGGATGTACCTGCACCATGAACAACACTATCCTTTCCGACATTTCTCGGATAGGACTCATCAAACGTAACGTGCACAGACTCTTCAACAGCTAGTAATCTTTTATTATAAATCCTATATGCTTTACTTGATTGCGAGTACCCTAGAAAAATGCCTTCATCGGCTTTTGAATCAAACTTGCCCAAGTTTTCCTTTCCATTGTTTAATACAAAGCACTTGCATCCAAAAACATGAAGGTGAGAAACATTAGGCTTTCGCCCTTTTAAAAGTTCATACGGAGTTTTGTTTAGAATGGGGCGGATGAGTACCCTATTCAAAACATAACATGCCGTACTAATGGCGTCGGCCCAAAAGTATTTTGGTAAACCACTATCATTAATCATTGTTCTTCCCAATTCTTCTAAAATTCTGTTTTTACGCTCCACAACCCCATTTTGTTGAGGAGTTCGTGGAGCCGAGAAGTTATGATCGATGCCATGGTTACCGCAATATTCTTCAAATAAATGATTTTCAAATTCACCTCCGTGGTCACTTCTTATTGACACAATGTTTGTATTTAACTTATTTTGGGAGAGCTTGGCAAATCTCTCAAAAGCGGCAAACGTGTCACTTTTACTCACTAAGAAGATGGTCCAACAGAACCTAGAAAAGTCGTCCACTATTACGAATCCGTAATAGTTTCCTCCTAGACTTTTGATCCTAGACGGCCCAAACAAGTCCATATGAAGTAGTTCAAGAGGTCTCGTTGTTGAAATAATCTTTTTGGATTTAAAGGAGATCCTCGTTTGTTTTCCTTTTTGACAAGCATCACAAAGGTGATCCTTGGTGAACTTAATTTTGGGAAGTCCTAGTACTAGATCTTTTGAGACAATCTTATTGAGTAAGTCAAAGTTGACATGCGCTAAGCGCCTATGCCATAGCCATGAGTCTTCACTCATAGATATGAGACATTGATCGCTTGTTGGGGATACCACATTCAAGTCAAGCATATACACATTGTTTACTCTAAAACCAATAAACACATTCTTCTTATCACTTTCATGCACAATTTTGCAGCAATCTTTTGAAAAGGAAACATTGTAACCTTTGTCGCATAATTGGCTAATGCTAAGGAGATTATGTTTAAGGTTTTCGACAAGCAACACATCGGAAATTGTAGTAGAGGAGGGATTACCTATACTACCTTTACCTAGTATCGCTCCGCGGTTGTTATCACCGTATGTTACATACCCTTTCTTCTTAGCCACGAAGTCTATGAATAAGGATATGTCTCCAGACATGTGCCTTGAGCACCCACTATCAAGAACCCATCTTCTCTCGGTGGACTCGACACATTTCACCTGTCAAAATATAACTTAGAAAAGGGAGGTACCCAATGGCATATTGGGTCCTAATAGGTTAGCGACAAGACGGTTGCGTTTGGGCAACCATTGGTAGATGCCTTTAGGAACAAGAAATCTCCTAAATCGACATTTACCAATGGAGTGGCCTTTCTTGCAACAGTAAAAGCATACAAAGTCGACATTAGAATCACTTTCACTTGCTTGATCCCTAATTACATATGCATATTTTTGATATGGGTTTATCATACTTTTTCTAAAATCCTTTTTATCGATTGCAAATGTAATTTTAGGTTCAAGTGCCTTGTCTAATTTGGCCTTAAGGTTTCTAACCTCACCTTGCCAAATATGACAAGTATCACAACCAAAGTTGAAAGGATTACTATTGTCCTTACAATCCGATTCATTATCTTTCACAATGGAAGCCTTAAGGTCCTCTAATTTCTTTTCGGACTCTAAGACTTTGTGCTCTAAATATGTAAAAATTCTTCTATTAGAAGCAAGTTTCTTAAAGGCTTCAGTTGCTTCCTTGTGTAAAACATCGAATGCGGTTTGTAATTCGGAATGAGACATATTAGATGACATATTATATCTAGAGTGACGTACCTGTTTCTTTTTCTTTTTCTGATTTGCGGAGAGACATAGATTCACGGACTCTTCTTCATCACTAGAGCTTTCATTAGAGGAGGAAGAATCACTGTCGCTTTCCCACGCGATGTACGCCCTCCTAGGCTTTGATGCTCTCTTATGTGACTTCGATTGTTCCTTTTCTTTTCCCTTGTTGTTCATTGGACAGTCCGGTTTGTAGTGACCGGGCTTTCCACATTTATAGCACGTTCCTCTAGTCTTTTTGCCTTTTTGATTGTCATCTTTGGAGAACCTTGATTGCCTTCGGAAATTTACCAGGTTCTTCTCCGAATGTTGGATGCCGTTCTTTCTCACGTACCGGTTATACCGTTTAACGAACAGCCCCATGTCCTCATTTATGTCTTCTTCTTCGTCGTCGCTTGAAGAATAATCACTTTGCTCTTTTGCTTTAGACTTCGAGGAAGAAGCCTTAAGAGCTATGGACTTCTTTTCACTCATCTTTACTTTGTCCTTCTTTTCTTTCCTTTCATGTTGGTCAAGACTCAAGAGTACCTGTTCATGCTCTTGTAGTTTGCCAAACAATGTAGTCAGGTCTAATACCGTAAGATCATTTGCCTCTTTGATGGCGGTCACTTTCGGCTGCCATTCCCTGCTAAGACATCTCAAAACTTTATTAGTAGCAAGATCATTGGAAATAGGTCTTCCTAGTGAATGTAATCTGTTTATGAGATGAGTAAATCTCTTTTGCATGTCAGCAATGGTTTCCCCTTGCTCCATGAAAAAGAGATCAAACTCTTGTATAAGAGTGTTGATTCGAGCCAACTTAACATCGTTTGTCCCCTCATGGGCAATTTGTAGTGCATCCCACATAGTCTTAGCCGTAGGGCAATGGGATACACGGTAGTATTCATCTACACCTAATGAGGAGATTAGAATGTTCTTAGCTTTCCAATCGTAATTATACTTTCGCTCATCGTCGTCGGTCCATTGTGCTTCGGGCTTTGGCACAACTTCGTTATTCTCATTTGTCATGGTTATTTCAATCGGACCATTGAGAATAACGTTCCATATCTTTCTATCTATGGAATTAATGTGCACCCGCATACAGTCTTTCCAATAGCTATAATTTTCACCGTTAAAAACGGGAGCTCTATTGTACGCCCCTTTTGGTTCGTTAGCCATTATTCTATCAATGTTGTATTTGAAGCACCGGAGAACCGGAGCTCGTGATACCACTTGTTAGACTAAGGCACGGATCTAGAAGGGGGGGTTGAATAGATCCCTTTTAAAAATTTGAGTGGCGCTACCAATAAAATTGGTTTTCAAAATTGTTTTCAAATGCGGAAGCGGCCTTGGAAAATATAGTCTAAAACGAACAACTATTGGAGAGCCGGATATGCGTCAAGCAGATGAATTTAAGACGATAACGGATAGTAAATCACTACACACTTTTATGCAAAACTCAGATGTGATTCACTCGTACTATTTCCTTATTCCAATGATCAAAAATTACACCAAAACTAGCAGCAAAATTAAGGCAATTTTAGTTCAGCACTTTTGTCGAACAGTTGGTGTGCACAAATACCTTAAATGATATTTGTGTTGAATGAGTGATTGAAAAAGCCTTAGTACAGTATTTCTATTGTACTTAGTAGTTAAAAAACAGTGTTTCACCAACTCACTCAATCAATACTACAATTTGACAAAATCACTTATTCTAGAATCACTTAATTTTTAAGCTGTAATTGAAAATGCAGAAAATAAAGGAACACAAGATTTGATGAGGCAGTTCCCCCAGTCGTCCTCGCGTTGGGGTACGTCTGCCCTCAATTCTACAATGAGAATTGAGATATGTATTGAATAGATATCACCTGTTTGGTAGAACAGTTATACACAAGAATCGATAGACAATTGATACAAACAATCTTAATGTTGCTGATAATTTCTACCACTTCTTGCCCCTTGATTCAAGATGAATCAAGTCCTCCAATTTGATGTGAATGACCTCCGATTGCAGCCACCTTATTGACAACTCTTCCGTTGATCAAACCTTCGGCACGGCTGATCTTAGACACACCCAAATTGAACCCGGAACGTCTTCAACCTTTCAACGCCCTAGCTACTAGATTGATCAACCTTCCGCTAATCAATCACCTTCGCACTCGCTTGATTGTTGAACCGACGATTCCGTAACAAAAGCCTTCAAAACCTGTAGTCCTGATAGGTAAAACCTCAAAGGTTTTCTCCCAAGAAACACCTGCACCAGCTTCCACTCGAACCGGATCTTCAATCACGCGTTCGAACCTTATCACCGTCGAGCAAACCACAAACCGCAGCAAAAAAATTGATTATCTGTAATTTGAGGATTTGTGAGTTGATTGAACGATGAAGATGAAGAACACTGATGCACCTCTTTCACGTTTCTTGACCTGAACACTTTCTCACAATGCTTTCAAAAATGTTCTATGTTAAAATTGAAAAGACAGCTATTTATAGTAATATACAAAACAGACAGTTGACAGATCAATGAAACATAGCAGAATTTCTGTTTCTGCGCGCGAACGGTCGACCATAGGGTCGGCGTGCGCTGAGCCGTGTGATTCTTAAACCTGCATGCGCCAAGTTAACGGTCGACGCATGACCTTCATGCGCTGACCCGTGTGATTCTTAAACCTGCATGCGCCAAGTTAACGGTCGACGCATGACCTTCATGCGCTGAGCCGTGTAAACTGAATGAAACTGTGTGCTGACGGTATGGTCGGCTCATGGTTCAAAAATCTGCAAAAACATAAATTTCTACAGCTTTTTGTGCATTACGTCATTGTAAAAATTGAATCATAAGTAGCGTGAATGATTTAAACGAAAGAAGGATATCTCTTAGCAAGTTGTCATCATCAAAAACCAGAGGCACGCTTGTGTTGGTAGATACTTTGCCTTCACACTTTCTTCTTTGTGCTGGCTAGTTTTGACAAGATGTCAGCTCAGACATTGTGTTCGTGGGGAACGCGTTTTACTTCCACGGAGGAGAACTTCGCCATCTTCTCCTTGACTAGGGTCAGGTATTCGGACAAGTTGTCATTCTTGACCTGGTACTCTCCCCGGACTTGGAGGGCCACTAGTTGAGAGTCGGTGCAGATGACAACTTCGTCTGCTCCCAAATTTTCGGCGAGGCGTAGACCGGTCAAGAAGGCTTCATATTCAGCTTGGTTATTGGAGGTTGGGAAGGACAGCATGAGTGGGACTTGATGAGGATTCCCTCCTTGTTCTCTAGGATGACCCTTGCTCCGCTACCCGCTGAGCTGGAGGCCCCGTCAACAAATATGACCCACCGGCGGGTGCCCTCGTTAGGTTGGCTGGGCAAAGTCATTTATGCTACAAAGTCAGCTAGTGCTTGAGCCTTCAGGGCCTTTCTGATCTCATACCAGATGTCAAACTCGGACAGCTCTAGCGACCATCTGAGCATCTTTCCGGCTATATCTGGGCAGCCAAGTAGTTACTTTATAGGCTGGTCTGTGCGTACTACAATAGTGTGGGCCATAAAATAATGTCTTAGTCTCCTTGTAGTATTGATAAGGGCGAGAGTCATCTTCTCTATTTGTTGATACCATAATTCTGGCCCTTGCAGCGCCTTGCTTGTGAAATAGATAAGCTTCTGCCCCTCATGGGTTTCACGGATGAGGGTTGCGCTCACAGCCTCGGTTGCAACGGCGAGATAGAGAAAGAGGGTTTCCCTATTTTCTGGTCGGGAGAGGACTGAAGGTGCAGATAGGGCTTGCTTTAAGTGTAGGAGAGCTTTGTCACATTCTTCTGTCCATTCGAATGTGGCTTCCTTGCGGAGGAGTTTGAAAAAGAGGAGGGCGTGCTGGGCAGATTTGGCTTCGAAGCAAAAAAGTGATGTGAGCATCCCATTGAGGGACTAGATAGACTTTTTTGAGTTTGGCGTGGGGAACTCGGAGAAGGCCCTGCATTTGTCGAGGTTAGCTTCAATTCCTCGTTCGGATAGATAGAAACCGAGGAACTTGCCCGCTCGTATTCCGAACGTACACTTTTCCGGGTTAAAGCGCATCATGCCTCCTGGCCTACTCGAAAACCTTCCTCAAGTGGGTCGCGTAATCGAATTTTTCGTGGGACTTCATGATCATGTCGTCCATATAGACTTTGAGCATGTCCCCTATTTCTCCTCGGAAAACCTTGTTCATCATTCTTTGGTACATAGCACCGACATTCTTCCGGCCGAAGGGCATTACGTTGTAGTAATAATTGCCCAATTCGGTCATGAAGGTCGTGCGCTTCTTGTCGCTTTTTGCCATGGGTATTTGGTTGTAGCCTGAATAGGCGTCCATGAAAGATAGCAAGTTAAAACCGGCGAAGTCATCGACTAGTTTGTCTATGTTGGAGTGTGGGTACACGTCTTTAGGGCATGCCCAATTAAGATCGGTATAATCAACACACATACGTCATTTTCCATTACTCTTTTTAACGAGTACAACATTTGACAGCCAAGTGGTATACTTGACTTCTGATATAAAGTTTGCCTCTAAGAGGTCTTTTATAGCTTGCTCGGCAGCCACCGTTTTCTCGGGGGACTATCGTCGTCTTTGTTGGGCAACTTCTTTGATGAAGGGGTCGATGGTGAGATGGTGATAGGCCACCTCAGGGTCTAATCCGGGTATTTCTGCGGCGCTCCATGCAAATAGGTATGCATTCTCCTAGAGGCATGCTTTCAGTTGTTTCCTCGCTAGTTCGGGAAGGCTGGCTCCAATCTTTACTCCTCGCCAGGGGTTGTCGCTGAGCGGGGAGGCAGTTTCCAGAAGTGCTTTTACGTTCTAATGTGTCTCCAGCGTAATCTGCACCACAAAAACCTGATAGCTTGTATTCTTATATTTTCTCATACATCAAGCCAAGGTTAGATATTCCTTTTAGATACCTTAGGATTCTTTTAACATCAGTTAAATGAGTTTCCCTTGGATTTAATTAAAATCGAGCACAAAGACATACACTGAATAAAATATCTGGACGAGAAGCAGTCAGGTAGAGAAGAAAGCCTATCATACCAAGATATAGCTTTTGACAAACCTTTTTACTTACCTTGTCTTTCTCCAGAATGCATGTAGGATGCATGGGAGTCTTTGCTGGTTAGCTATCTAACATGTCGAATTTCTTTAGGAGCTCTTTTGTGTACTTGCTTTGATGAATGTACATGACATATGGAGTTTAATTTATTTGTATCCCCAAAAATTACTTTAACTCTTGCATCAGACTCATTTCAAATTTTGCCTACATTAGCTTAGAAAATTATTGATATACAGATGGATTAGCAGATCTAAAAATTATATCATCTACATAAATATGGCATATCATCAGGTCATTTCCAAAGTTCTTACAGAAAAGAGTAGTATCCACTTGACCTCTGGTAAAGTCATTTTCTAGAAGAAAAGAACTTAGTCTTTCATACTAAGCTCTGGGAGCTTGTTTCAGACCATACAATGACTTTTTATGCTTAAAAACATGTTCTGGAAACTTAACATTTTCAAAACCTGGAGGTTAGTTAACATATACTTCTTCAGAAATGTATTCGTTTAGAAACGCACTTTTGACATCCATTTGGTATAAAATAATACCATGATTAACTGTAAAATAAATTAAAAGAGGGATAGATTCTAACCTGACGACTAGAGCAAAGGTTTCATTATAGTCAATACCTTGTTATTGATTGTAACCTTGTGCAACCAGTCGTGCTGTGTTTCTGAAGACTTCTCCTTTCTCATTAATTTGTTTCTGAATACCCACTTAGTTCTAATAATATTGTTGCGGTGGAAATAGGATTACAAACTATTAATGAGTTTGAATCGCAATTCAATTCACAACCGCTCTTTGATTTATCCGAAGGAAAAGGTCAAAAGAGGGAAAACCTATTTTGCATCGTAAACACAATGCGGGGAAAGATCTAGGGTTCGGGGGTTGGTTAAATTTAGGGAAGGTATTAGCACCCTAAACTTCTGTAGTACTCTACAGGAACCTTTTGTTCAAATGTTTACTATTTTGCTTTATTTATTTGCTTAAGGTATATGTACAAAGAATTAAAAGTGAGAAAGAAGACCTAAGGGTTAATTCTAAGTTTACTCGGCAAGACATCGCATCTTGTGCCTACGTATCCTTACGGGAGTGGAATCAGAGTAATCGTAGTTCCCCTCAAAAGGGAGGTTAGAGACTTCTTGACTGTGGTCAAGGTCTCAAGGGGAATAAACGCATCTTAAGGACACGCTTACAGGGAGTCTTAAACTCCGATCTCTACGTTATGAATTGTTGAATTGTAATTAGGGTTAAATTAGGGATTCCACGGCGGGAAACCCTAAAATGAGCGCGGCGGCTCTTTGACCTAATGCTAGGGGTAAAATTGTAATCTTGCCTGCGGCGAGGCATTTGTGAAAATTAGGGTTTGTAGTTTGTAGTTTTGAGGATTTGAAATTGAGGACTATTGACACGGCGGTCAAATGCTAGACCTAATTCCTTCGGATGCGTAAGGTGACAGAAATATTGCGATACATCAGCAGAAATTTAAATCATACATCAGCAGAAATTAAATGCGAAAAGTAAACGCGATTATTAGGTTCGCGAGATTACAATTGAGATACAGATACAAATATGAATGAAACTTAAATGAAAACTCAAAACACTAAATGTGAACTGCAAAAAATGAACACCCGTTAGTAGGCATGGTCAACCAGTTATCAGATGAACTACGAGGCAATGAAGAAAATGAGATACAAACTCGAGATTGTTTTATTTGATATTTAATGATTTAACTTACAAAAGAATTTTTAAAAAAGATTTTATTTTTTCATTATTTTTAAAAAGAGTTTTTCATTTTTTATATTTACAAAAGTTTTAATTTTATATTAAAATATTTAATTTATTATTTTTTAAAAAGGGTTTTTTATTATATTAAACAAAAGTTTTATTTATTTATAATATCTTCATTAAAACACTTTAAAACAAATAATAAACATAATTTTTTAAAAAAAACCAAAATAAAACACAAAACATAAAATGGTTGGGCCGGTCACCACCCCGGACCCAACCCGGTTGGATTACAATTTTGGAGAGCCATTAGGGTTCTCAGAACCCTAATGCTCTTGAGGCGCCGTTTTACTTCTTCCTCTTCCCTCATCTATCTCACGATCGCCATGTGCCCTCTTCTCCGTTCTCCTTCGCGATCCTGAAAAACACATGCAAAATAATAATGATAAGCAGTCCTGGCTCACTTTTATGGTAAAACGGCCGGTGATGAGGTTTTCCTCTGAGGCTTGGAATCGATTTGCCCGCCGTTCAAACGGCGAAGGTGATCCCTTCCTCTGGTGTTTCGATCGCGGCTTTGTTCGTAAGGTGATGGACGGCGACGATGATGAGACTTCGTCTCTGAGTCTTGGCCGTTGGGGTTTCGCGATCTCCTTCCTTCGCTAGGGTTTGTACGCGATCTGGGTATTCTTCGTTCTCTCTCTCGCGGTTACGTTCTAGGGTTTTGTACCCAATCCCTTCGCATCAGGTTGTATTCTCCTATTTATAATTTCTCTTTATCTCTCTTTTTGGGCCTTAAACTTGCGTTACTCTGAGATTTGATTTTGTGTTTGATGTTATTTGATTTTGATTTCCTTTGGTTTTTCCAGATTGAGTTCAAATAGGGGCTTTCTGATACGATTGGATTCTTGTTTCTTCTCTTGGAATCCTGATTGGGTTTTGGTGAGATTAAAATTCATTTTTCTGGTATGAATTTGATACTGATTCTTTAATTGATTCAAAATGCGTTCCAATGGGATACGATTTGGTTCTTGCTGATACATGATTGAATCCTATTTCTCCTTTTAGGATTTGATTGGTCTCTGATTTCCAGCTGATTCTTCTGACCCTGTTCGATTTAATAACCTGAACTGATTTGTTTTTCCTGCTTTAGGATTGACATCAAATCAAAATCTCTATTATTTTCTGATATGGTTTGCCTTCGGATTGGATTGATTGGCATCTGATATTAATTCACGGGATTTCTTGATGGGTTCATTTTGATTTGTTTCTATTTTTCCCAGATTGAGTTCCAATGGGATATGATTTGGACCTGACTCGAAACCTTCTATTTCTAGATTCAATTTGATTTGATCATCTCCTGATTAGACTCTTGCAGATGTGAATTGGATTGCTTTTGGGGAATCTGGATACTGATTTGATTCCTGATGCGATTTTGTTTTGATTCAATCCTGATCATTAGCACTTACTTTTCTTTTTCTTCTTTCAGGATGGACATTTTGCCTTGATCTTTGCCGCCGAGACGGGTACGTGGTAGTGATGACGCTTAGTCTGAACCACTTGGAGCAGGATACTACATCCTGGCTTCTGATCATATTGCTGCTTCTGATTGAATTGGTGATGATGATTGGCTATCATATTGATGTCCTGAACCATTTGTTTTTCCAACGTGCTTGCACGTTTAGCCTATCTCGCCTTCTGTCATGGTTATGTGCTGTGATTCGGTATAGTCCCTCACTTATGTATTGCTTGCCATTGTAACGGGTCCGGTTTTCGTGATGATCTGAGTTTTGAATATGCTGCTAAACCATGTTTGATGCTGTTGTGCTTCTTTGGATATTTTCTTATGGCTTCTTGCGCATAATTCTGCCTTCTGATGCATTGTTTAGTTTGCATATGGTATTCTGTTTGCAATGTGATGCAGCTTTGGCTTGTATTCAATTCTCTTGTCTTGTTTTGGTATGCTTTTGAGCCGAAGGCTTTGATGCAGCGTATGATGCTGTTTGGTTTCTCTTGTTCTGTTTTGAGCTTGATATTCATTCTGTTTGGTAACAGATTTGTTTCTTTGGTGGCAATTCATACCTGTATTGGCGCGAGCCCCTTCCTGGTTTTGTTTATGCTGATGATGCTTGTGGCTTTTCAGGTGTTGGAAGTTTTGAAACCAAGGGGGCTCAGACCTGCCGGCATCCGGGTCTGAGTCAAAACTTGCCTATGTTGCCTTATTCTCGTATCAGTTTGGAAATCCAATCGCGGCAAAACGAATCAGTCCCGCTTCATTTATTTTTCTATCTCTCGGATGTCCCGTATCGATAAGAACAGGTATTACCTGATCTGACGCCCACGGCGCGGATCGGTAACGGGGGTAGGACGCAGCTTCGGTTGTGCCACTCCCGGCACTCGATGATGACATTGTTCTGAGAGTGTCAAAAAAACTTCTAACATTTTTTCTACACTGTTTGTTTTCTTTTTGATGTGTAGGTTAGCCGAGGATTCATGGAGAAGTTCAAAGACAACATGAAGACTTTTAGATGTTCTTAGGATTTAGGATAGATGCTTTAATGTAATCCCTTAGGATTTAGAACTTTAATGTACTTCCTTGTAACAGCACTTATAAAATATGAAGCAATCTCCACTTCTTGTATGATGACATTATTTATGAAATAAAATTCCCAAAATTTTGAATTTATTTATATTTTATTCTTAGTTAAAAAATATAAACATTTGTGAATAAATCCACAAGTATTTAAATTCATTAACATAGGCATAAAACATAAACACTCCCAAGTGGCATTCTTATTGGTGCACTCGTCTCATTTGTAATCCTAATCTCATCATCCGATTAAAATGTTAACCAACCATTTCATAACCGAACACATATGGGCATCGTAATCACAACAGTTTCAGCATCAACAGTAACACTACTCGTAATTAAATTCCACTGACCAAATGCCAAAATCTTAATATGATCAGAACTGGTGATAGATAAATGCCTCAAAATAATAACGTATCAAATGCCTCGGAATTTTAATAACAGCCCGTCTTCAAGGAATTGGTAGAATTTGTGTAAAATGACCAAAATACCCCTGGGACCAAATCTGCAAAACAAACACCCTCATAACTTGTTAGTGGTTAGCAAATGCACATATGAGATGATATGCGAAATGACTGACTAAATATAAGGGTAAAATTTGGGGTATTACAGTTGCCCCTATTTAAATAGCTACACCGGACGATTTGAGTGACAGAGACTCGAGGAATCGTGGTGGAGCGATTTAAATATAGATAACCGAAAATTTTGCCCTTATATGCGATGGTATGCAATGCTATGGACAAAGCGAGGACCGCTTAATGCAGATGATATGAATATGATGTGATGCGTATGCTGGAATGATGAATATGAAAATGATGACAAGCGCTACGAGGCAGACGCTACGAGAAGAACACAATGGGGAAAATGTCATGCTGAGACACAGTACAAACACTGGGGAATCCTAAAATGATAGTCAACTGGTGCGAACACGACCAATTGTCATCTTGGGAACGAGATTCTCAAATGGAGGTGACACTTGTGAGACGGCCTCCACTGGGGAATAAAAATAAGACTGGATCACGTACGATTGCAAGATCGATTACAGAATGCTGGAGCATTGAGCAAAGAATAACATCCAAGCTTCTGTAAACTATCTCTCGTGACAGGATCAAACGGACTTTTCGGAACTCCGTAACAAATATACAGGGTAAAGACCGGCTGTATGCCAAAATAAATGGACTTTGATGGGAAATGCCCTGATAAGCTTCTCGCGGGAGAATTGTTACTCATCGTTGGGAGGGACTTATATGCCTAAATGGATAAGCACTCAAATAAAGAGGCTGCTGCTTATTTGATAAAGAAATCTTCTCGCATTTAAGGTCGGCGCCTGGAATACGATTCTGATTGTTCTCTTACTGAAGGATAAATAAACTTCTCTATGCTTCAAGATCGTGCTCTCCTGAACATGAAAAGGGTAAACTGAACTTCATCATACCTCAGAATCGTGCTCTCCTGAATATGATTCGGCTTTCTCGTGTAAATGAAACTCTCCATACTTCAGAATCGCGCTCTCCTGAATATGAAAAGGGTGAACTAAACTTCCTCATAACTCAGAATCGTGCTCTCCTGAATATGATTTGGTTGTAAATGAATTTTTTCATACTTCAGAATCGTGCTCTCCTGAATATGATTTGGTTGTAAATGAATTTTTTCATACTTCATAATCGTGCTCTCCTGAGTATGAAAGTGGATAATCGAACTTCCTCATAACTCAGAATCGTGCTCTTCTGAATATGATTCGGCTCTTGAAATTTCTTCATTCTTCAGAATCGTGCTCTCCTGAAAAACGGCCAATTGAACTTCCTCATAACTCAGAATCGTGCTCTCCTGAATATGATTCCGCTCCTTCTTTTACTAAAGGATAAATGAACTTCTTCATAACTTCAGAATCGTGCTCTCCTGAATATGATTCCGCTCAAAACCTCCGCGTACTTCAAGATCGTGCTCTCCTGAATACGATTTGGTTCATACCTCTAATACTTCAAGACGACAGGTAAATGGAAGCCCAACTGCTCCATGGAGATGGCCATTTGCTGCGAGTCATAACGAAGATAGGATCGACTTCTTAGGTGAGAAATGTCGTATATTGATGCTGTAAGATGTAAAGTGTAAAGTGTTGTTGTAACATGTAGGATTGTAAAGATTTTCCAGGCGTGAACTGGCGTGTATCTGTAAATGATTGTAGTTGATTTTCTTGAAAGATAGTGCAAAATAAATGCACGTCTGGGTACAGTAATAACCTTCTCGGGCGAGAGCAGTCGCGTATCTGTCCTGGTATGGTGAAAACCTTTAGATGGTGCAAAATAAATGCACGTCCGATTGGGCTCGACAACCGACAAGACTGAGATTCAATCTAGGATCGAGCTAGAAAGAAAACTGGTAATCAAGACTCCATCGAGGGAATGAACTCGAAGGGTAGATATCTTATCCTGGCGAGGAAAGATAGCTGAAGTAACCGTCATCCACGAGGATCGAGCTCTGTGGGGAAACTGGAAACACATATGTATTTTATGCTTAGGGCTGACGATCTATTTGGAGAGAATGGACAAACCCCAGTTACTCGGCGGTAACGACCAATGATGGAGACACGATGAACCTGTGTATGTTATCGCGTATGTTAATGAATATATTGATATGAATGTATGTTAATGTCTATGTAGTTAAATATGCAAGATGTTATGAAATGAGTATGTAATGAGTATGTAATGAATATGTAATGAAATAGGCATGTGATGCTTATGCCCTTGCGTATGCTGACGAAACAGACTAGAGATGGGACGAGAGATGAAATAAACATCTCGACGGAAATGCCCTGCGTTCTCTGCAACCAATACGTCAATCATGGGAGAGAATGGTAGGATCAACTCTGGTTTCTGAATTCTGAATTCTCTGGGGAGAAGGTAAATTGCTTAGGTGCACAGTATCACGTCTTTGCATGGGGAGAAGAAAACCTGGGGGACACTTTCGAGTTACCCAAGAAAAAGTTGTCAGCTTATAGTCTCTCTGGGGACTGTGTTAGAGCAATGGTTTGAAAGTGTTTCTGCAATAATGATATTTCCGGGGAATGAAGAGATCCTTTCGGAATTTCCACTAGTCAAAGTAATTTATTACATTTCAAATTCGTCGTTTTTGAAAAACAGTTTTGAAAAATACACCTTTCATTTTCAAATTTTAAGAATAAACGCATTTTGCATAACAATAGAAAACAAAGAGCAATGCACCAAGGAATATAAGTAACAAGATGGTATCTTTTATTTAAAGGGTGGTAGCTTGCTGAAGGCATAGCTCCACAGATGATTATGTCTTGAAATTGGCAACATGGGAAAAAGTTACATCGAATCCAATGACACCTACTGACACTAATAACTAAGACTAATCCAGAATCCTGCTTTGGGCAAGGATGAAAGAACTGAAACATGGCTCTTATGCGGAAAGTGTGTTCGAGATAATCAGTGTCCTCTGATGCAATGAAATGCCTTTGCCCCTAACTTTTGCCTGGACCGCCCTCTCGGGTTTTCAATCCACCGGGACGCTCTTTTTTGCCTAAGCCGCCCTTTCGGGTTTTCGACTTAGCGAGCTTTTTATTATTATTTCTTTTTTTTCAACCCTTACTTTTGCCTAAGTCGCCTTTTACAGGTTTTCGACTTAGCGGGTTTTTAGGCATAATATTTTCGGACTGCATCAGAATTCACGGGGTGTGCAAGCTCTTCACCATCCATTGTCGTAAGTATCAGGGACCCTCCGGAGAAAACGGTCTTTACAACAAATGGGCCTTCATAATTGGGCATCCACTTTCCACGCATATCTTTGTGTACTGGCAAGATCTTTTTGAGTACGAGCTCTCCTTGACGGAACTCGCGGATACGAATCTTCTTATCAAACGCTCTTTTCATCCATTTCTGATATAATTGCCCATGGCACATGGCTGTCAAACGCTTCTCGTCAATGAGATTCAACTGATCCAGTCTGTCTTGAACCCACTCAGCTTCCTCAAGTTCAGCCTCCATTAACACTCTTAACGAAGGTATCTCTACTTTGATGGGAAGCACGGCGTCCATTCCATATACCAGTGAGAAAGGTGTTGCCCCTGTCGAAGTTCTCACCGAGGTTCTGTATCCATGCAAAGCAAACGGTAACATCTCATGCCAATCTTTGTAAGTCACAACCATCTTTTGCAGGATCTTCTTGATATTCTTATTCGCAGCTTCAACGGCCCCATTCATCTTAGGACGGTACGGAGAAGAATTGTGGTGAGTGATCTTGAAACTATCACACAGCTCTTTCATAGTCTTATTATTCAGATTGGTGCCATTGTCAGTTATTATCCGGCTTGGGACTCCATAACGGCAGATGATCTCTTTCCTGATGAATCGGGCAACCACCTGCTTGGTCACGTTGGTGTAGGAGGCAGCCTCTATCCACTTGGTGAAATAATCAATGGAAACAAGGATGAAACGATGTCCATTAGAAGCTTTCGGCTCGATTGCCCCAATCATGTCAATGCCCCACATAGAGAACGGCCATGGTGAAGACAAAACATTCAACGGTGACGGAGGTACATGCATTTTATCAGCATAAATTTGGCACTTATGGCATTTTCTAGCGTATTGGATGCAGTCGGCTTCCATGGTTAACCAATAATACCCAGCCCTTAACATCTTCTTGGACATAGCATAGCCATTGGCATGAGTTCCGAAGGTTCCCTCATGAATTTCCTGTAGTAACATGTCCGCTTCCCGTTTATCAACACATCTGAGCAGGACCATGTCGTGATTTCTCTTGTACAACACACCATTACTGATAAAGAATTTGGACGCCAGTCTTCTCAATGTCTTTTTGTCCAGACCAGTAGCACCATCGGGATACTCCTGCTTGACGAGATAGTTCTTGATATCATGAAACCAAGGCTTTTCATCCACCTCAACTCCTTCGACCATCTGACAATAAGCGGGCTCAACCTTGCGCTCAATATGGATAAGAGGTGCTTCATTAACGAATTTAACTTTCCACATGGATGCTAACATGGCTAAAGCATCAGCTACGTGATTCTCGGATCTAGGAACATGCTCGAACTCTATCTCGTCGAAGTACTTGATCAGCTCAATAATATAGTCCTTATAAGGGATCAACTTCTCATTCTTCGTTTCCCATTTGCCTTGTACCTGGTAAATAACCAAGGCTGAGTCACCACTTACTTTAAGAAGTTTGATTCGGAGGTGAATCGCCGCTTCGAGGCCGAGGATACACGCTTCATACTCTGCGACGTTATTAGTACACTCAAAGTCCAATCTTGCTGTAAATGGAGTAAATCCACCCTTTGGGTTCATCAAAACGGCGCCTATACCATGCCCATTGAAATTCGAGGAACCATCAAACATCATCCTCCACCAAAGACCAGGTTCCGGACCTTCGCTCGGGTCTGGCTCTTCACAATCTCTTTTAATCAACAAGATATCCTCATCGGGAAAATCAAACTTAAGAGGTTCATAATCTTCAACTGGCTGGTCTGCAAGATAATCAGACAAAATACTACCCTTAATCGCCTTCTGGGGTACATACTGGATGTCATATTCGGATAACAACATGTGCCAACGGGCTAGCCTCCCGGTTTGAGCAGGTTTTTCAAAAATATACTTGATCGGATTCATTTTAGAAATCAATAACGTGGTATGACAGACCATATATTGCCGAAGGCGCTTAGCGGCCCATGCCAATGCACAACAAGTTTTCTCCAATGGTGAGTATCTGTTTTCACAATCGGTGAACTTCTTGCTCAGGTAATAAATCGCATGTTCCTTTTTCCCAGTCTCATCATGTTGTCCAAGCACACAACCCATAGACTTCTCGAGAACAGTAAGGTACATAAACAGCGGTCTTCCAGGTACGGGAGGAATCAGAATAGGGGGATCTTGCAAATAACCCTTAATCTTCTCAAACGCTTTCTGACAATCGGGGTTCCACTCAACCGTATGCCCCTTGCAAAGTAACTTGAATATCGGCTTACAAGTAGCGGTCATATTGAAGATAAACCTGGAAATATAATTCAAACGTCCCAGAAAACCTCTAACTTGTGTCTCGGTTCGCGGAGCTGGCATATCTTGAATGGCTCAGACTTTGTCGGGATCCACCTCAATCCCTCGCTGGCTAACAATGAAACCAAGCAATTTTCCAGATCTGACACCAAAGGTACATTTAGCAGGGTTTAATTTCAACTGATATTTCCTGAGTCGTTCAAACAATTTCACCAAATGGTCCAGATGCTCCTCTTCACTCTGAGATTTGGCTATCATATCGTCCACATACACCTCAATCTCCTTGTGCATCATATCATAAAAGAGAGTGGTCATAGCGTGTTGGTACGTTGCCCCTGCGTTCTTTAAACCGAAGGGCATGACTTTGTAGCAGAAGGTTCCCCAAGGAGTAATAAAAGTAGTCTTCTCTCGATCATCGGGATCCATCTTGATTTGATTATAGCCAGAGAAACCATCCATAAATGAGAACAACGCAAAACTGGCTGTATTGTCTACCAGTGTATCAATATGTGGCAGAGGGAAGTCGTCTTTCGGACTTGCTTTGTTCAGATCCCTGTAATCCACACACATCCTAACTTTACCGTCCTTCTTAGGCACTGGCACAATGTTGGCAACCCAATCGGGATACTTTGCGACTGCCAAGAAACCTGCATCCAACTGCTTTTTAACCTCATCTCGAATCTTCAAAGCCATGTCGGGTCTCGTTCTTCGAAGCTTTTGTTTGATAGGCGGACAATCCGGCTTAAGCGGCAACTTGTGAACAACAATATCCGTGTCTAGGCCCGGCATATCTTGATACGACCACGCAAACACATCAATATACTCTTTTAACAACTCAATCAACCTCGGCCTAACCTCTGTCCCAAGCATTGCACCAATCTTGACCTCTTTCTTGCTCTCATCGGTACCGAGATTAATTAAGTCCACCTGCTCTTTATGCGGTTGAAGCTCTGTGTACTCGTACTCAATCAATCTTGTCAGTTCAGCGGGTACTTCAAAATCTTCTTCACCCTCGTCCTCAGCTTGATTGATGGGTGCATCCCAGTCAGGAGTGTCAGTAAAGTCATTGGATCCAACAAGGTTTGCGATGTCTCTGCATGATGGAAGGCTTACTTAATTAAGATGCTCAAAGATATGCAAGACAAGAAATGGAATGCTGTTTTTTGTTTTTTCGGAAAAAGGTTGCCAATTTCATTTTTTAAAAGTGAAAATGAAACAAAGTGGAATTGAACAAAATGCTTTTATTAATATCTTTTTAGGAATGAAAGGTGGCCCAATAAAAGCGACCCTATAGCCTTGGGCAGAGCTACGGATTTTTATTTGAAAATGTAAATGAAACTTAAAAAAACAATTACTTTGACAAGGGAAAAATAACAGGGATCTCTACGGCCTCCCAGTTGTTCAAAACTGCATCACCCTTAAACACCAGGTTGCTCAGCTCTTCATTTTCTTCACAATCGCTGATGGCATTAACTTGGAAACCTCCGCTGACAAATACCTCTTGGATAACCTTCGGACGCCCTTCGACAGTTGTGGCAGCTCCATTCTGAGTTGGTTTGTAACCCAACCCAGAGCGATCAGTCTTGGTCTTGACATCGATTACCTCTCCCCAACCTTCAGGGATACCCCTGTCAATTGTTGATCTGGTACTCTTCAGTGATGCGAAAGATGGATTACCCTGACCCACTGTCTCTTCGACTTCTAGCAGAACGGCGTTGGCGATCTCAAGTGCTTGAAAGGAGATTTCTAAAGCATTCTCATCGGCCTCGATGTAACGGAAAGAAGACAGGTTACTGACCATCAGATCCTCCTCACCGTGTATAATAACCAACTTTTCATCGATCACGAATTTCATCTTCTGATGTAACGTTGAGGTTACTGCCCCAGCGGCATGGATCCACGGCCTTCCAAGTAAACAACTGTAATTGGGATTAATGTCCATGACTTGAAACGTGATATTAAAAACCTGCGGACCAATCAGGATAGGAAGCTCAACCTCCCCCATTACCGACCGGCAAGAGCCATCGAAAGCCTTGACGACTAAAGGAGTAGGTTTCAACACAGTCTCTTTACAAGCCAACTTATCAAGAACCCTCTTGGGTAGAACATTCAGAGAAGACCCGGTGTCTACTAACACTCTCGCTAAATTGTCCTCCTGACATTTCACCGATATATGTAAAGCACGATTATGGTTCGGACCCTCCTTCGGTAACTCTTCATTGCTGAAACTGAGGGTGTTACAGGCAGTTAAATTGGCAATCACACTATCAAACCGACTGGTGCTAATATCTTGATCCACATGTGCTTGAGTCAAAACCTTCTGCAAGGACATCCTATGAGCGGGTGAACTCATCAACAGAGATAAAATCGAAATCTTGGAGGGGGTCTGATGAAGTTGATCGATAACTTTATAGTCACTTTTCTTGATGATCCTCAAAAACTCAGCATCTTCATCATTCGTAACAGCTCCCTTACCTTTGTCTTTGGCGGGCACTGGGATACTAGTTGTTTCCTTAGGTGGAACCTCGTTGGAATGGGGAGTATACACACGGCCACTGCGAGTCATCCTGCTTGCCTCTGCGATACTGGTCACGGTGTCCTTACCCTCTTCATTTGGAATAACCTTCCCAGACTCCTTGTCAATCATCGTCACGTCATATTTCCAAGGCACAGCTTTAGGATCACTGAAAGGAAACGGACTTGGTCTTCGAATAACTATAGGCTTAGGCTGCTTCACCTCAGGGATATACGACTTCGGTATATCGAACACGAGATTGACAGAACCTGCCCCTGATAGATTAAACACTGGTACCTTACCCTTTGATTCAGGCCGATGGAAGACAGGCTCAACCACAGCGACCTCATCTTTCTTGTATTGGCTTGTCACTTGTAAAACACCCTCATTAATTAACCTCTGAACATCATTCTGAACCAACACACAACCCTTAACACTGGCTTCACAACTTACGCATGCAACGTGGGAAGTATCTACCAAACCAGCTTCAAACAGTTTCGAATGGAACATCTTGAGAGGAGTCTTAATCTGTCCAACGTCAAGGGCATAACCTTCCCCCGAATCAACACTAATGGCATTGACACTCTCATGGTTAGGAAAAGGGTTCTTCTTAACATTCGGTTGAGGATCTTCAAATGACAAAATCTTCTTTTCCAATAAATCCCTGACAATATTTTTGAGAGCATAACAATTCTCCAGATCATGACCAGGCGCACCCTCATGAAATAAACAATGAGCGGCGGCGTTGTAATTGGCGGGTAGAGGATTAGGAGGCGGACCCAAAGCCCGAGTAGTGATGAGACCCTGCTTGACCAAAGAGGGATACAACTCGGTAAAAGTCATCGGAATCGGCGGACAAGGTTTATACGTTCTTCTGTTCGGAACATTCTGGCGAGGAGCCGGACTCTTTGGCTGTTGAGGAGCAGGAGCGTTGGGCGCCTGTAGATAGTTGACAGGAGGCGGATAAACAGGAGGTTGTTGCATAGGTTGATACATGGGAACCTGTTGATTGAAAGAAGGTGTAATAGCTGCCACATAGGGTTGTTGAGCATATTGGACTGGGTACCCTTGAGGTTGAGCATAACCTTGCGGATGTCGATAAAAGCGTTCTCTTGGTCTACCAGAGGATATAGCATTAGTCTCACCCTCCTTCTTTTTCTGGGAGCTATACGGAGGTTTCTTCGGCTGATCCTTAGAAGTACCATGATTATTTGTCATTTTACCACTTTTCATACCCAGTTCAATCTTGACACCCACAGCAACGATGTCGGAGAAATTTGAAGTCACACTACCCACCATTCTTTCGTAAAATTCTGGACGGACCGTGTCGACAAACCAATCAGCTAACTCTTTCTCGGTCAAAGGAGGTTCTACCTGCGAAGCAGTCTCTCTCCACCTTTGAGCATACTCTTTGAATGACTCAGAATTCTTTTGTGACATACTCAACAACTGTCTTCTGTCAGGAGCCAGATCCATATTGTACTTGTAGTGTTTGATGAAAGCGTCAGATAAATCTTGGAAACTCTTAATGCGAGACTGGTCCAAAGTTAAATACCACTTGGAAGAAGCACCCTTCAAACTATCTTGGAAGCAATGAATCATCAGTTTATCATTCTCAACATGGGCAGCCATTTTGCGATAATACATGATCAGATGACTCTTAGGACATGTGGCACCTTCATAACGATCGAAGTTCGGAGTTTTGAACTTCGGGGGAATAACCAAACCTGAGACCAAACAGACATCCCTTGCGGTAGTCCCAAAAATTTGATCACCCTCTACTTTTTTCAACCTCTGGACGATGGTGTTTACCTCCTCACGAAGCTTATCATGTTTCTCATAACCCTCGACATTCTCATCAAGATTATCAAAAACTGTCTCGTTGAAGTACGGTTGCGCACGAGTGTGTACCACAGGTGGTGCAAAGATAGGAGCCCCCCTAGAAACTTCAGAAAATAAAGGCACGGCTTGCTGAACAGGTTGATTAATTGGAACAGTGGCTTGAGGAGGCACAAAACCGGGAGCAAGACCATAAGGTGGGTCCCTTGCTACGGTCACACTTGGTGGAGGGTCCACAGTAACGCCGGTAATCTCAGAAACAACAGTGGGCTGGGTATCCATCTTAGCATTCATGACATGTAACAATTCCATCATACGCCCCATACCCCCTCGAAGATCTTCAAGTTCATTGCTAAGGCGATCAATCTCTTTTGCCTGATCCTCCATTCTCTTCCGAGTTTGAGCTCTGGTGTTGTATTGGTGCCGAGAACTCAGGGTGACGAAACTGGAAGGCGAGAGAACCGAACATGAGAAAACGGAAGACACATGCAATGCAATAAATGATGCTGTGATGAAGATTTCATGGAATTCAATCATTGACGAATGTCGTGGGGTACCAAGGAAATCTTTTTCTTGTTTTTCATCTTATTTTTTTATTCACGGTATCCCGCGATATCCGTAAATGGTATTTGAACTCCATGAGATACAATGCAATGAGATGCTTTATAGATGCAATGCACAAAGTCCTAGGTTAAAAGAACGCGAGCGGAGTCAAGGTCTACCCATCCCAAAAGGAGTGTACTATAGGTTAGTTGTACCTGCCGAACAAGGTTCTACCAAGTGCCCAAAGTCATCAGCCCATCTTTCGGATATTATCAACCTTCCGACTGACTCGGGGGTGAATAATATTCTCAAGAGAACCTCTTTTGAGTGTAGTATCGCGTAGCAGCCGTTGTAGGATTACTCCCACATAGCTCCCGCACTACGTCCTAAATAAGGCCAAGGTGGTGTTAAGGTACTACAGTCCCCAATATCACAGACTCCAATCGACCATGGAAAAAGTTTTCAACGATTACTTTTTCAACCGAACCATTTTCGAAAAGGTCTCAACTGAGCGGTGATTCTCGAATCAGCTTGGTCGGGATTCACTCCCTATAAGCCTCATCGAATATATCCCCATCCTATAATAGTGTCACTAGTCCGGGCGTAGGACTTATCTCACAACACAAGGAACAGTCCCAAGTCAGAGTACAAATATATACATGCAAATGAATAATAACACAGATGGTAATAAATATGAACAAGTTAGGGATAACCCTCAAAAGTTTAGAAGAGTCCCCAGTGAAGTCGCCATTTTCTGTTGCGGTGGAAATAGGATTACAAACTATTAATGAGTTTGAATCGCAATTCAATTCACAACCGCTCTTTGATTTATCCGAAGGAAAAGGTCAAAAGAGGGAAAACCTATTTTGCATCGTAAACACAATGCGGGGAAAGATCTAGGGTTCGGGGGTTGGTTAAATTTAGGGAAGGTATTAGCACCCTAAACTTCTGTAGTACTCTACAGGAACCTTTTGTTCAAATGTTTACTATTTTGCTTTATTTATTTGCTTAAGGTATATGTACAAAGAATTAAAAGTGAGAAAGAAGACCTAAGGGTTAATTCTAAGTTTACTCGGCAAGACATCGCATCTTGTGCCTACGTATCCTTACGGGAGTGGAATCAGAGTAATCGTAGTTCCCCTCAAAAGGGAGGTTAGAGACTTCTTGACTGTGGTCAAGGTCTCAAGGGGAATAAACGCATCTTAAGGACACGCTTACAGGGAGTCTTAAACTCCGATCTCTACGTTATGAATTGTTGAATTGTAATTAGGGTTAAATTAGGGATTCCACGGCGGGAAACCCTAAAATGAGCGCGGCGGCTCTTTGACCTAATGCTAGGGGTAAAATTATAATCTTGCCTGCGGCGAGGCATTTGTGAAAATTAGGGTTTGTAGTTTGTAGTTTTGAGGATTTGAAATTGAGGACTATTGACACGGCGGTCAAATGCTAGACCTAATTCCTTCGGATGCGTAAGGTGACAGAAATATTGCGATACATCAGCAGAAATTTAAATCATACATCAGCAGAAATTAAATGCGAAAAGTAAACGCGATTATTAGGTTCGCGAGATTACAATTGAGATACAGATACAAATATGAATGAAACTTAAATGAAAACTCAAAACACTAAATGTGAACTGCAAAAAATGAACACCCGTTAGTAGGCATGGTCAACCAGTTATCAGATGAACTACGAGGCAATGAAGAAAATGAGATACAAACTCGAGATTGTTTTATTTGATATTTAATGATTTAACTTACAAAAGAATTTTTAAAAAAGATTTTATTTTTTCATTATTTTTAAAAAGAGTTTTTCATTTTTTATATTTACAAAAGTTTTAATTTTATATTAAAAAATTTAATTTATTATTTTTTAAAAAGGGTTTTTTATTATATTAAACAAAAGTTTTATTTATTTATAATATCTTCATTAAAACACTTTAAAACAAATAATAAACATAATTTTTTAAAAAAAACCAAAATAAAACACAAAACATAAAATGGTTGGGCCGGTCACCACCCCGGACCCAACCCGGTTGGATTACAATTTTGGAGAGCCATTAGGGTTCTCAGAACCCTAATGCTCTTGAGGCGCCGTTTTACTTCTTCCTCTTCCCTCATCTATCTCACGATCGCCATGTGCCCTCTTCTCCGTTCTCCTTCGCGATCCTGAAAAACACATGCAAAATAATAATGATAAGCAGTCCTGGCTCACTTTTATGGTGGAAACGGCCGGTGATGAGGTTTTCCTCTGAGGCTTGGAATCGATTTGCCCGCCGTTCAAACGGCGAAGGTGATCCCTTCCTCTGGTGTTTCGATCGCGGCTTTGTTCGTAAGGTGATGGACGGCGACGATGATGAGACTTCGTCTCTGAGTCTTGGCCGTTGGGGTTTCGCGATCTCCTTCCTTCGCTAGGGTTTGTACGCGATCTGGGTATTCTTCGTTCTCTCTCTCGCGGTTACGTTCTAGGGTTTTGTACCCGATCCCTTCGCATCAGGTTGTATTCTCCTATTTATAATTTCTCTTTATCTCTCTTTTTGGGCCTTAAACTTGCGTTACTCTGAGATTTGATTTTGTGTTTGATGTTATTTGATTTTGATTTCCTTTGGTTTTTCCAGATTGAGTTCAAATAGGGGCTTTCTGATACGATTGGATTCTTGTTTCTTCTCTTGGAATCCTGATTGGGTTTTGGTGAGATTAAAATTCATTTTTCTGGTATGAATTTGATACTGATTCTTTAATTGATTCAAAATGCGTTCCAATGGGATACGATTTGGTTCTTGTTGATACATGATTGAATCCTATTTCTCCTTTTAGGATTTGATTGGTCTCTGATTTCCAGCTGATTCTTCTGACCCTGTTCGATTTAATAACCTGAACTGATTTGTTTTTCCTGCTTTAGGATTGACATCAAATCAAAATCTCTATTATTTTCTGATATGGTTTGCCTTCGGATTGGATTGATTGGCATCTGATATTAATTCACGGGATTTCTTGATGGGTTCATTTTGATTTGTTTCTATTTTTCCCAGATTGAGTTCCAATGGGATATGATTTGGACCTGACTCGAAACCTTCTATTTCTAGATTCAATTTGATTTGATCATCTCCTGATTAGACTCTTGCAGATGTGAATTGGATTGCTTTTGGGGAATCTGGATACTGATTTGATTCCTGATGCGATTTTGTTTTGATTCAATCCTGATCATTAGCACTTACTTTTCTTTTTCTTCTTTCAGGATGGACATTTTGCCTTGATCTTTGCCGCCGAGACGGGTACGTGGTAGTGATGACGCTTAGTCTGAACCACTTGGAGCAGGATACTACATCCTGGCTTCTGATCATATTGTTGCTTCTGATTGAATTGGTGATGATGATTGGCTATCATATTGATGTCCTGAACCATTTGTTTTTCCAACGTGCTTGCACGTTTAGCCTATCTCGCCTTCTGTCATGGTTATGTGCTGTGATTCGGTATAGTCCCTCACTTATGTATTGCTTGCCATTGTAACGGGTCCGGTTTTCGTGATGATCTGAGTTTTGAATATGCTGCTAAACCATGTTTGATGCTGTTGTGCTTCTTTGGATATTTTCTTATGGCTTCTTGCGCATAATTCTGCCTTCTGATGCATTGTTTAGTTTGCGTATGGTATTCTGTTTGCAATGTGATGCAGCTTTGGCTTGTATTCAATTCTCTTGTCTTGTTTTGGTATGCTTTTGAGCCGAAGGCTTTGATGCAGCGTATGATGCTGTTTGGTTTCTCTTGTTCTGTTTTGAGCTTGATATTCATTCTGTTTGGTAACAGATTTGTTTCTTTGGTGGCAATTCATACCTGTATTGGCGCGAGCCCCTTCCTGGTTTTGTTTATGCTGATGATGCTTGTGGCTTTTCAGGTGTTGGAAGTTTTGAAACCAAGGGGGCTCAGACCTGCCGGCATCCGGGTCTGAGTCAAAACTTGCCTATGTTGCCTTATTCTCGTATCAGTTTGGAAATCCAATCGCGGCAAAACGAATCAGTCCCGCTTCATTTATTTTTCTATCTCTCGGATGTCCCGTATCGATAAGAACAGGTATTACCTGATCTGACGCCCACGGCGCGGATCGGTAACGGGGGTAGGACGCAGCTTCGGTTGTGCCACTCCCGGCACTCGATGATGACATTGTTCTGAGAGTGTCAAAAAAACTTCTAACATTTTTTCTACACTGTTTGTTTTCTTTTTGATGTGCAGGTTAGTCGAGGATTCATGGAGAAGTTCAAAGACAACATGAAGACTTTTAGATGTTCTTAGGATTTAGGATAGATGCTTTAATGTAATCCCTTAGGATTTAGAACTTTAATGTACTTCCTTGTAACAGCACTTATAAAATATGAAGCAATCTCCACTTCTTGTATGATGACATTATTTATGAAATAAAATTCCCAAAATTTTGAATTTATTTATATTTTATTCTTAGTTAAAAAATATAAACATTTGTGAATAAATCCACAAGTATTTAAATTCATTAACATAGGCATAAAACATAAACACTCCCAAGTGGCATTCTTATTGGTGCACTCGTCTCATTTGTAATCCTAATCTCATCATCCGATTAAAATGTTAACCAACCATTTCATAACCGAACACATATGGGCATCGTAATCACAACAGTTTCAGCATCAACAGTAACACTACTCGTAATTAAATTCCACTGACCAAATGCCAAAATCTTAATATGATCAGAACTGGTGATAGATAAATGCCTCAAAATAATAACGTATCAAATGCCTCGGAATTTTAATAACAGCCCGTCTTCAAGGAATTGGTAGAATTTGTGTAAAATGACCAAAATACCCCTGGGACCAAATCTGCAAAACAAACACCCTCATAACTTGTTAGTGGTTAGCAAATGCACATATGAGATGATATGCGAAATGACTGACTAAATATAAGGGTAAAATTTGGGGTATTACAAATATGAATTATTTTTTCCTTGGGTACCAGATCCCAGACATCATTTCTGGAGAACTGATTCAATTCTTCTTGCATTGCCAAAATCTATTCATTGTCCTGAAGTGCTTCATCACATGAAGTTGGTTCTATTAGAGACACCAATCCCAGAAGAATTTCCTCAGTTTGTTTGAAGGTGGATCTTGTAATGATAGGTTTAGCTTAGTCTCCCATAATCAATTCTTCAAAAACAAATTATCTATTCCTTTGCCTTTTCTGAGTTGGAGGACATTCACTTGCTTCAGATGTATTTTTATCAGCATTCTTTAAATTTTTATCCTCAGAGTCTTTTATCTTTTCTCCATAGCCTGCAAGTGTCATCTCTAGATCTGTAAAATCCTCAACTAGCTTTGACTTGTCTAAGTCAAGCTTATCATCAAATCTAATATGTATTGACTCTTCCACATTACATGTTTTTGTATTGTATACTCTATAGCTCTTAGAGCATTCAGAGTATCCCAACATAATACATTTATGTGCTTTAGAGTCAAACTTGTTCAGATTTTCTTTAGTGTTCAGAATAAAACAAGAACATCCAAAAGGATGGAAATAAGAAATGTTGGTTTTTCTTACCTCACACAGTGCATAAGGAGTCTTCTCCAGAATAGATCCGTGTCATGCCCCAATTTTGTCCGGACATTTTAAACTTTTCATGTATCTAACTTTGTTTTTACTTTGCATATCATAGCATGCATTTCATCTCGCATACACTACTACAAAAATGATTTTTGGTAGCACAGAAAAGACAGCGCTTTTTATAAAAGCGCTGCTAAAGAGTCAGAAAAAAAAAAGAAAAAAAAGAGCTGACTTTAGACAGCGCTTTTAGAAAAGCGCTGCTAAAGGTGGCAGTTTTTGCTAACAATAAAAAGCGCTGCTAAATGGGGTACCTACGAAAGCGCTTTCTAAAAGCGCTGCTAAATGGGGTACCTACGAGAGCGCTTTTAGAAAGCATTGCTTAAGGGGTAACCTACGAAAGCGCTTTCTAAAAGCGCTGCTAAAGGTGGCAGTAAAGGGGGTACCTACGATAGCGCTTTTCAGAAAAGCGCTGCTAAAAGGTGTACAAAAGAAAGCACTTTTATAAAAGCGCTGCTATAGGGTCAGCTTAAGGCAGACCTTAGAGAGCGTTTTTAAAAGCGCTGCTAAAGGCCATGCAGAAGCGCTGCCTTATGTTTAAGTAGCATAAATTTAAAAAAAAAACTCAAATTTTTTCATAACAAAACAGTCTTTTCTTAAAGCTTCACTCCCACTCGCGATAGTGCCCTACTCCCTCCGTCGACCACTTCCGTCTGTTGTGTTCGTCCGACCGCCGCAAACTGTCGCCGTCCTCAGTAGCTGTCCGTCGTGTTCTGCATTTCCGCCTCCGTTCGTCCGTCTTCGTCCTCCACCTCCTCTGTCAGCCATTTCCACCATTTTTAAGGTATTTGAAGTTTTTTTAAAATGTTGTTGGTAGAAATAAATGATGTTGAAGTTGTTGTTGTTAGTGTTGATGTTAATATTGTTGTTGATATTGTTAATGGAAACAAATGGTGTTGTTGCATGTTATTCTCAATGCCTTTAGATATTATTGATATTGAGTGCATATTGGGGATGTTCATCATCTAGTTAGGATGGGCAATCTTGTAGGTTCAAGAACTTGGGTTGGATGTCTTCCACCTACGGCAGACTCTACTTTGTGTAATGTTTCTTCAGTCTAATGAAATATGTTTCCTTTAAAAAAAACTATATCATGTTAATAAAATGTAAACAAATTAGTGAGTACATGGCATGGTATAGATTGATTCTAACTTTATATCTCTTCAACATACCTCAACCGTTTATTAACATTCACTATAAAAACATGTTTAACACACAACAGCAATTTAACCCTTACTTTCAACAACAAAAACCATACACTATAAAAACAATGATGCATGTTTTGTTATTTATATTTTTCATTTCATATGTACTTGTCATTCATTTAATGAGTGTGTTTTTTTTAATTACAGGTATTATGGCTAACAACGAAAACTCACATGACACTCCTTTAGAGGGTGGAAACGAACCAGTATATGATGTGGAAGGAGATATTTCAAGAGGAATAACGATTATGAAGGGAATCATTCGTGCGAGAGATAAAGGTATAAAATATGATCTGCATCGGAATGAAATAGACCAATTAATTGAGCCTAACGGTGCGATGTTAACAAGTTACATTGGTGCACTTGTTCGCTCGCAAATTCCAATCACTTGTGATAATTGGAGAATTCCATCGTTGAAACCAGCTAAAGAAAAAATATGGAGTGAGATACAGGTACCATATCTGACATTATTTATTTTTGTCGATGGTTATGTCTTTAAATTATTTATACTAACACACTATATGTATGTTAATTTGTTTAATTTGCAGAGGTCTTTTAATATTGATGACAACCGGAAAAAATATTGTCTTCAATTATCTGGAAAAAGACTTAGAGAATTTCGAGCATTTTTAACGAACAAGTTTCTTAAGGATTCTAATGGAAACTTTGTTGAGTCAGAGCAACCAAAGAAGTATGCGGATTTGATTTCACTTGAAGAATGGGAGACTTTTGTTGCCAAGAGAAGAACCAAAGAATTCCATGTAATTTTATCTTATCATGAACAATGTATAATATATATACTTATTTCACATGAGTTCTGATATGGCTTAAACTTGTTTTTTCAGGTTGTGAGTGACATAAATCGGCAACGAGCATCAAAACTCGCATATCCATACAAAAAAGGGAGTTTGGGATATGCACGCTTACAACAGAAAATAGTAAGTATATATAAATGCTTTATTAGGATAAAATTAAAATACGAGAAAAATGAAACTTATTATCTGTCTTAATGTGCAGTTAGAAGAGGACAAAAGTGATGCAACATCTGTTCCAGAACATGTTTTATGGAAGGCTGCTCGTGTGGGTAGAGATGGAGTTGTTTAGGAAGATGTTCAACAAGTTTTTGAGCAATGTGTAAGTATAACATTAGTTCTGTCATAAACTCAAAAGTGTAGTAACATATAATATATTTATGCTTTTTAATCCACAATGATATTTTTCTACATTTCAGGAGAGTCTATCCCAGACTATGACTGCATCTGAAGACCATGATTGCAGGAGCCTACTCAGTCGAGTATTAAATGTTCTTGAGTATATTGGTCGTGTAAGGGGTAAGGGGTTTGGTGTCACTCCAACAAAATTGTATAAGAATCCAAAGAAAAAAATCCGACCAATAAAGAAGTCATGGAGTCGTTGGAAGAATTGAGAGCTCAAGTCCGTGAATTGCAAAAGGACAAAGAGAGATACATGTCAGAAAGGCGCGTTCATGAGTTTAAGGATACTAGTGACAAAGATAGTATCAATTGTAATTTTCAGCAGAAACTTCTCGAGGTAACTATATATATATATATATATATATATATATATATATATATATATATATATATATATATATATATATATATATATATATATGTATGTATATATATATATATATTACATTGAAATTAATTTAGCATAATTTTCTGAATTGACATATATACATATTAATCGTATTTGTTATTGGTTTAGGGCATTTCACCTTGTCGGCTATATTTATCGGCACCTACTTATCGCATGGTTGGCAAGGGAAAAGTGCATAATACTTTGGGAGAATTACTTCACCATAAACAGCTCTCAGCTGGATTTTTGAAGGTATCAATTGATATTGCTTTAGAGCAGGATGCGTTATTGTCTATACCAGACGATGTTTCAGATGCAACATAGGTGGGAGACGCAATAGGATTGTATGTTGCATGACCCTCAAATTTCATTTTCATAGATGATGAGGTACGTTGAACACCATTATGAACCTTCTAGTATTCAAATGTTTTACTACATGTAAGTTATTCTTACATTTACGTACCATTTACTTACATGATAATGTTAGACTCCTACAGAATCCAAACCAAAAGGTAAGGGAATTATTGTGCGGGAAACCGAGTCAGATGCATCAAAAACACAGGTACATTAATTGATATATATGAATAGAAAATCTGAATTATATCCTCCGATTTTTTAATTACCTAACTTATATGATTTTTAGATTTAAGCTCAAGAGATGCAAAAAGTCAGCAAGGATAAGATGCCTGAAACTAGGAAGGTGTCCAACAAAAAAAAGGTTGAGCCTAAAAAAGCATATGTTCCTCGATTTAAGTTGTGCCTTGAAACATATGTCGAAACAACAGATGTGGTGGAGGGTGGCATTCGTCAAATCCATATGGAAGAAGGTATTTTCGGGTTCGCTTATGATAAAACAATTGCTAAAGAGGATTTGGATTGGGTATTCCAACATTCTGAATTAGGCATCGGTGTTATTCATTCATACATCAGGTATTTCGATCAATTTTAATTAAATATATAATTGATCAATTTATTTGCTCATTACAATTAATATTAATCCTAATGTTGTTTATGTTTTTATTTAAGGTTCTTGCATGAAAGGTTGTTGGTCCTGCATCAATTGACAGAAAGGTTCTCATTCTTATCATCTAGTTGTATCAATGCACGGTTAATCGAACACAATCCAGATGCAGTCAGAGATTACGTAGTCCGAGCATTTATAGCCACAGATACAGAAAAGTTGTATCTCGGATTTACATGCAGACTAGTCAAAATTAATTTCAACTGTGCGTAAAATCGGTGGACAGAACATTCAAAATCGAGCTTGCAAGCCTCAATTATATTAATCTACGATACACGTAGTTTAACTTGGCGTGCTCATTTTATTTTTTTTTACTATTTTTCGACCGTATTTTGATCAGTTTGAACATTTTAACGGGTCAAAATTTATTTTCAAATTTGACTAAACGTTGTATTTTTCCGAGTCGTTTATTTCACGCTGATCATTTTGGTGTAGTCGATTTAGTTTTTTGAGCACTTGGGTGCATGACTTTTATTTATTTGGGGTCCGTTTATTTTTATATGTTTTGTCTAAATATTTAGAATAAATGAATATGATTATTAGTTTTTTATTTTAATTTTGTTTTAATTATTTTAAATGTTTATTTTTATTTTAGATTTAACTAATTATTTAATTAGCGCTTTAAAATAAATATTAGGGATATTAGTGACAATTTAGAGTTAAGTATAATTTGGTCCCTATATATTATTGGTGTTGCTGAGTGAAAGAGGAGGAAGAGACCAATACGGCGCATCTAGTTGAATGGTTAGCTGCTCAACTCAAATAAAGTTCTGACCAATTTTATATTTGTACAGTTTTCTTTTGTTAATCTTGTATATATTTGTTAGCTGCGCGTTTAATATATATATATATATATATATATATATATATATATATATATATATATATATATATATATATATATATATATATATATATATATATATATATATATATATATATATATATATATATATATATATATATATATATATATATATATATATATATATATATATATATATATATATATATAGGATCAACTTATTTCAATAGTAAGTTTTTTTTAATTTACTCCACATCATAGTCTTTAAATT
This sequence comes from Lathyrus sativus, assembly GCA_963859935.3. Taxonomy (NCBI): domain Eukaryota; kingdom Viridiplantae; phylum Streptophyta; class Magnoliopsida; order Fabales; family Fabaceae; genus Lathyrus; species Lathyrus sativus. The sequence continues at coordinate 676,808,056 of OZ012738.1, read as the reverse complement.
GAATATAATCTAGTGGTTAAATTAATTTTTTAATTTACTCCACATCATAGTCTTTAAATTGAATATAATCTATTGGTTAAATTAACATTTTTATTCATAATTATTCGATTAAATTTAATATAAAGGTTATGATTGTGGAGTAAGTTATAAAAACTTACACTTTAAATAAGTGGATCCTCACTCATATATATATTGCCTATAATTGTTGCGAATGTGAAATTATAAACTAGCATTTTTGCGTTAGCAATATTGTTGATTTTTTAACACGCTAAATTTACTTTTTCCATGCATTTTTTATAAATTTAGATCCGCACGATTTGGATCTAGATTGCGATGATCACGTTATGTGTAGCAAGTTAGTGATCGATTTTATCAGTTTATGTGCGATGTGTTGTATTTATTTATCCTTTTATTTCGATTTTACACGCGTCTGACGGTTTAGCGTAGTGATAATCCACTTTTTACACTCACTTATTCGCATCTCGATTTGCAATTTTTGATTTTTTATTACCTTGTTGTTTATGTTGTTTTAATATATATATATATATATATATATATATATATATATATATATATATATATATATATATATATATATATATATATATATATATATATATATATATATATATATATATTATTAATATTTTTTATATAGATTATTTGGATCGAATTGTGTCGATACCCTGTTTGCATATTGGTGTGCATGATGCGTAATATTTGTGTTAGTTCAATCTGGATGTAATGATCGCATTTTTGCGTTAGCAACATTGTTGACTTTTTAACATGCTAAATTTACTTTTTCTATGCATTTTCTATTTTATAAATTTAGATCCGCACGATTTAGATCTAGATTGCGATGATCACGTTAAGTGTAGCAAGTTAGTGGTGGATTTTATCAAATTATGTGCGATGTGTTGTATTTATTTATCCTTGTATTTCGATTTTACACGCGTCTAACAGTTTAGCGTAGTGATAATCCACTTTTTACGCTCACTGATTTGCATCTCAAATTGCAATTTATGGTTTTTTTATTACCTTGTTGTTTCTTGATTCAATTTGCGATGACCGCTAATGCGGTAGCAATTCACTATTTCAATGTGTATTATTTTTCAATGATTCAGTGTCGTTATTTTAAGATTGGATCTAATTTCTCTTGGTAGCCTAGCACGTCTTTGCATGCACACCTTTGATTCACGTATTTGCGTCATGATGATAATCCATGTGTTTTTCTTTTTATTTTACCTTTTCTTGTTTCAGTTGTTGTAGATATATGATGTAAATACTGTGTACTTTTATTGTTAAATGCTTGTAATTATGTTTATTTGGATCTTATGGTGTTTGACTTACCTGCTCGAGTTCATTTGAATTTGCACACCTTTTGCGATCCAATTTGCACCTTTCGCGCTACCATTTGTATCAATCATTTCTCACAATCGATTCATATTCATATCAAACCATTTTTGAAAATATGAACCAATGTCGAGCCCAGTTTAAACACCCTGTAAGTCAGTTGCCTTTTGCAATCGCCATCAACCAAACACAAACTCTTAATCCGACGTCAAGTGGTTTCTTCCCTCATAAGTCTGTTGCCTTTTGCAATCGCCATCACGCAATTTTCAAACCTTAATCTTTTATTGAGTATTTTTCTTAAATCAAAACCAAAACACTTTTTAATAAAATAAGTGGAGGGATTTTGAATCTTTGAAATTTCTCTTCCTTTATTTGGATGCGAGATCTTTCTCATGTTCAAACAAATATTCCCTAAAAAAAACTTTTCATCCGATCAAATTCAAATTATTTTCATAATTACTTGAACGAAACAGAAGGGGAATGAAGTCTCCCATTTTTCTTCTTGAATGCTTAAGATATGATAAGTCTTCGTCGTTGTTCAATGCACTCGTCGTCCTTAAAACACATAATCATACTTTAATACTTTTTAGTAAAGATGAAAATGGAGGGGTGTGGAGTATGCTATTACTCTCTTTCAATTATTTGGGTATGAGATGTCTTTCTCGCGTTCAAGCAATTGACATCTTAAAACACACCAACAAACCATAGAGTCGAACTACGATTGCTCTGACTTTCCCATTGCACGAGGGGATACGTAGGCACGAGGGCCCCAATCCTTGGAGAGCACCCTAATAATAAAATCAACCATTCTCCCTTAAACCCTATTTAAAACCTTTAACAACTTTTATTATTCAAAGAAGACCAATAAGCATAGTTAGACACTCGAAATCACAAATTAGACTAAGAGGTTCCCGTTGAGTACAACAGACGTGATGGGGTGCTAATACCTTCTCCTTGCGTAACCGGCTCCCGAACCCGGATATGGTTGCGATGACCATTTTCCTTTCCTTAACAGGTTTTTTCAATATTTTCCTTTTCCTTTATTGGAATAAATCAAAGTTTGGTGGCGACTCTATTCGAATAAGTTTTTTTTCGCGTCCATCGTGAGGATCATATTTTTCGAGGTACAATAGTCTGATAGAGATTCTATTATAAATGTAACACATTGTATTCACAGCTTCTTCCCAAAAGTGCTTTGCCACATTTGTTTCATTGATCATGGTTCTAGCCATTTTTTGAAATGTCATATTCTTCCTCTATAAAACTTCGTTCTGCTATGGAGTTCTAGGGCAGGAGAAATCATGGGATATGGCATAACTCTTCAAGCCATTGATTCTCAAATTCGCCACCATGATCACTTCTGACTCTAACGATCTTAGAATCAAATTCATTTTGTACTTTAGAACAGAAACTAGTAAACACAGAATGTGACTCATTCTTGTGCCTTAGGAATTTAACCCATGTCCAACGACTGTAATCATCAATAATGACTAGTCCATAATTCTTACCATTGATTGTCGTTGTTTTCACAAGACCAAACTAGTCAATGTGTAGAAGCTCTAGTGGTCTAGAGGTGGAAACAATATTCTTCGATTTAAAAAATGTTTTTGAAATCTTGCCTTTCTGAAATGCTTCACAAAGAGCATCTGAAGTGAACTTCATCTTAGGTAGACCTATGACTAACTCAAGTTTATTTAGCTGAGAAATCCTCCTCGTGATAATATGACACAAGCGTCTATGACATACCCACTGCTCTTCGTTAACAGACATTAAGCATTTAAAATCTTGGTTTTTAAGATCAGAAAGCTTAATCTTGTATATTTTGTTTTTCCTCTTTCCGTTGAAGAGAATTGCGTCAGCTTTCTGACTTACAACTTTACACGTTTTCTGATTAAAGATAATGTCATAATCGTTATTACTTAATTGACTTTTAGATAACAAGTTATGCATTAGGCCCTCAACATAAAGTATATTAGATATAGAAGGAAGAAATTTTTTACTAACTTTTCTAGATCCTTTGATTCTTCCTTTCTGGTTTCCTCCAAAACCAACGTATGTACCGTCACCAGCTTCCCTTCCTTGACAAACTTTAGCTTTTGATGGAGTGTTGATGTGATCTCTCTAGCCTCATGAATCCATGGCCTTCCTAGTAGATGTCATACCCTAAATTTGTCCTACCCATTTTTCAAATACCGTTTCTTTTTCTGCATTCCTTTTGTTTCACATTACCCGCTTATTTTCTTAGACACGTGTCCGCTTGCAATTGGTTTTTTTAGGATTTTTTTATCTTTTTCACCAATAAAAGTGTGACACGTGGCTTAATACTTTTTCGTGAATATTAATTTTTTAGTTTCTTAAACTTTTTTTTCTTTTTTAAAATATTACTAAAAATATTTTTAAGTAATTAATATTTATTTTTGTTTTTTAGTTTGTTCTATTTATACTTGTTTATATTTAATTATATTTGTTAATATTTTACTTTTTAGAAATTATGTTAATTTGTATTATAATTATTAATTTTAATGTTAATAAGGTGTTTGTAAAAGAAATTAAGGAGAAGGTCAGATTTTTTAGAGAGGGAGCGGGAGGCCCAACGGTTGGAGGCCCACAATCAGATACTATAAGGGAGGGAGAGGAAATCATTGAGAGGGCATCTGAGGCTACTGTTCACTAAAATACAGCCGCTCCCAATTCACTCAAAAAAAAAACCCTAAGTTCAGCTACTGTTCACTTTCCTTCCTCCTCAGAAATCACGGCACCGCCCCATGTTATCTTCTTCCAAACTAAAGCGAAAACCTTCCACCATCATCTCTTCCCTCAAATCTTTTTCGCCGCTAACCCTAACCCTTCCGCCTCATCATCTTCGAAGCCAACAAACCACCGCAAAACATTAACATTTCGCCAAACACATACGATTCGCAACCATGAGGCCAACCATATTTTCCTTTTGATTTCAGAACAACACCGTGAAATCGCTTTTGTTGCGGAAATCGGAAAATGTACAAGCTATTTCATTTCCAGCTCAGTGACGACAAAGGTGTATCAGCGAGTTCCTAGTTTTCAGCTCAACAACGATAATAGCGTGGCGGCGAGGTTCACGGTTTCAGCTCGATAATCACGCAACAACTATTCAGTCTTTTGTAGGTTGGTTTTGTTTCTAATCGTGATTTTGATTCGATTTTGACTCATTTTTTTGATGTTGTTTATACTCTGGTCTTTTAGATTTCATGAGATGTTTAATTTGAATACAAAGGGGTCGAGTTCTAGTACTGTCAATTTGGTGACCAAGTATGTGTGTTACTGTTTGACTGTGATGCCATTGGAAAGAGTATGTTGAGATGCTGTTGTTTGAGTATATTGTTATCAAGTTTATTTTGATAGGCCGCTGTTGTTGTTAGATTGGCATAACTGGATCCCTTGCCGGATTTGTATTATGTGTTGTTATGTTTGAGTTTAATTTAGATTTTATTTTTTTAAACTGTTATTGTTTCTGGTGGTTTAAATGTCATGAAAAGCTTCTTGATTTAGGCATATGTAGGATAATAGTGATTGTGTTCATTGTTACATCATGAACGGGTTATACCGTGGAAAAACTGTTGTGCTTGTTTTTTTTCTTTTCTACGCTGGTTGGTTTCAAGTAGGATTATGTTAATTTGGTTTCTGTTCAAACCATAATCATGTCTGAGCTGTGGTTGTTACGATTACTCCTCTATTTTCTTAATGTGTTTGCTGCAATTTATTTGCCTTAATCTAACAACTATCTAGTTTAAGACTCTGTTTATATATGTGCTGCATCTTCAAATTATCAGGGGTTGATGGTGACTATGTTCCTGTCATAAAATTACTGGTGTAATTCTAGTTTAAGATTGATTTATTGATCCATGCTGGAAGTGTTTGTACAATATATATGTGTGTAGGTTGCAGCAATTGGTATATATATGAAAGGAAAATTCAAATCAGTATGCTTTGTTTACAATTGTCGGTTTGGAGTTCCCAACATTACCCATTAACTTGTAAAAGTGAAATAGTTTATGCAGCCTCATGAATTCGAATACAGTTTTTCTCTGCTGGATCTAATTTGTTTTGTGAAGGGTGCATTGTATGGCCGAGGCCACTTCGAGGTTGTTTGATTTTTCTTCTTCTGTTAGTTTGCTGCTGTGAAATGTGTTCGCAGGGATGTTGCTAGCGTGATTGTGTTCCTGTCATGGGAAGCACACTGGTTACAGCACTTGGAAGAAATAATACTTGGATCCCGCAGTAGAAAGTCGAGTAAACGCGACATGGATTCGTAGAACAACACCATTGGCAACAGGAGGAAAGGTATCGATTACGCTGCTGCAGGCTCGAGGTGTCATTGTTTTAGCTCATGACAAGTTCAGTACCCGGAGTCGACGTCGGTAAATCTTTGAATCTCTTTTTGGTTTGAACGTATATCAGCACCTGTTTAGGCTTGATTGTTATTGGTGATCCAATGTATTTATCATTGTTTTTAAGACATTTCGTGTTTGGTTTATTGTTCTGAAACTCCGCCAAATATCCGACGTGACGTCGTAAATATTTGGATTGTTCTGTCATGGTTTAATGTTAAGCATATCTTAGAGTTTTATTGTATGACTTTTTTAGTTTTGTCACAATATCAGCATATAAGCTGCATAATTTAAATGGTTGTCATTTTATTAAAATCACAGTTCTGTATGCCCTGGTATATTGATTCAAAGAATTTTATAATCAAGAATCGGTATCGTGTATTTTTTTACGACTCGGTAACATTTGGATTTGATAACTCTGCGTTTTGTTATAGCCTGTTGGAAATCTCAAAGGTTTTGCTGCAGTTATGTGCATTTTGAGTTTCGGTTTCACGGTTTTGTATGTCGTCGATTCAGTATAGATTATTTTTGTGTGTATCATGTTATATTCTTAGCTTGTATCATCCAAACGAATAGTTCAGTATTTGTGGAACGTATCACGTTTCTTTTGTTCTTGATTGCGATGTGAATTGGTGCTATATTTGCGAATAAGGGCTGAGAAACCTGATAAGGCTATGTCTGTTAAACAATTACTGTCACTGTTAGAATATTATTCAATGTGCTTAAGATTAGTTGTTTTTAGCAGGATCTTTACACTTTGAAGGTTGCACAAAATTAAAATTGTAATGGCTTGTGAATGCTTCTAGTTTTGTGGTTTCCTCAATTATTAGAATAGAAGTTTATTGCAGCATGAATAATAAGCTGGTTTGTAGTAAACTTGAGTATGTTCAAACAGCATTGTATGTGTGAGCTGAAGGATTGCTGCTACTGCATTTTACTGTCGAAATTAGGATGGTATCAGTTTTGTTTTGTGAGCCTCATGTTACTTAAAATAATTATGTTTTTAAAATAGTTCAGGACCTGATTATAGCATCGTTATAGGGGGTCACATTTGGTTTGCTATGTGTAGTTTTTTTTTAACTTAATTAATTAATTCAATTCATCTTTTAACAAATCACTTTTTTGAAGACAAAATAAAATAAACAATTTCAGTAAGTTATTCAAACCTTTAGTTTTATTTCAAATTCAATTAAATATTTTTCAATGTGATTAACTAAAACTTTTTTTATCAACTTACAAAAAATAAACTTTTAAGATCTAGCATCTTTTGAGTTTTTTGAATGAATACTATTGGGGCGTACGCCTTGGGTAGTAACATTTAACTTTTTGTTTCGAAACGCATCCTCTAATCATATAGACAAAGGAATGTCATTTGAGTCCGGCATTCAATATTTATTTTCTCTATAAAATTGCTATTTAAATTTAATATCATTATCTAATAGTGTTAATTTATCATTGACCTGTCAATTAAATCTTTGAAGTCTAGCATTTCCTGGATTTTTGGATGATCATTAGCGAGGTGTACACCTTAAATAATGTATTATTCAACTTTTTGTTTTAAATACACTCTTTTTGAACAAAGAAATATCATAGGAATCTAGCATTCTGTGTGATATTTCTGTCGTTCCTTCAAACATTCTCCAAATGAAAAAGGTGTCGTCGAGATCCAGCATTTCGATAATACCCCAATTAATTGGTTGTGAGGCCTACGTCTCATTTATCAAATAATTGTCATTTCTCTCATTTTCAAATCCAATCTCGTGTCCTCACATCTCGTACCACAAATTATTTTCATATCCCATTTCGCTTCAAATCATTTTTTTAAAAATATTTTTCTCGATCAAACTTCGAAAGAAGGAGGTTCTTGGAGTCTAGCATTCCTTGAATCTTCGAGTGAATAATTCTCGAGGCACGCCCTTTGAGTTATTATTCACTCAATCTTTCGACTTTTTCAAATATCTTTTTCGATTCACACCTCGAAAGAAGGAGGTTCCTGGGGTCTAGCATTCCTTGAATTTTCGAATGAATAGCTCTCGAGGCACGCTCTTGAGTTGTTATTCACTCAACCTTTCGACTTTTTCAAACTCAACCGTTCTCTATATTCTCCTGAGTCGATTGCTCGTTCGCATTCGCAACCCATTTCTTTCACAATTCCTCGTGGTCTCGATATTAGGAGCACCCTCAGGGACTAATATCGTTTCTCACAACCTTAACCCTTGACACGTCGTCGAGTCGGTTCCGTTTTCAATCAAATCTTCGACACGTCGTCGAGCCAGTTCAAAACAACTTCCTTTTGGCCTCGCATGCCATTCTTCGATTCAATCCTTTCGCAAACTTACGAAAGAGGGATATTCTTAGGATCTAGCATTCTTTGAATATTCGAATGAGTAACTCTTGGGCACGCCCCCGAGTTGTTATTAGTTCATTCTTTCGATTTCAAAACATCCAATTCTTATCTTCAACCCATTCAACCCAATTTCCGAAAGAACTGAGTTCTTGGGATCTCGCATTCCTTGAATTCTTGAGTGACAAGCTCTTGAGGCACGCCCTTAGGTTGTTTGTCAGTCACTCTTTCGTCTTTTTTCTCAAACGTCAAACCAATTCAAACCTCATCTTTTCGTGGTTGTTACCACGAACTACGATTGCTCTGATTCTTCATTCTCGTCCGGATGTAAGATACGTAGGCACAAGATCGCGATGATCTTGGCGAGCTACCTTCTACCCATTCCTCCCATTTCTCTGTATCCCTTTTCGTGGTTGTTACCACGAACTATGGACGCTCTGATTCTTTATTCATTCTTGAATATAAGATACGTAGGCACAAGATTGCGACGATCTTGGCGAGCACACTTCTATCCATCTTCCGTTTTCCCCCCATCCTTTCCCATAGTCGAACTACGACGCTCTGATTTCTCATTCTCGTCCGAATGAGCATACGTAGGCACAAGGGCCCCAATCCTTGGCGAGCACCCTATCTTCTAACCACCCGTCTCTCCTTAGCATCTTTAACCTTTTACCCTACCAATTCTACCTTTAACAACGAGAAGAAAAACAAGTAAACCTAAACAACACTCCCCACATTACCTTAAGAGGTTCCCGTCGAGTACGACGGACGTGAGGGGTGCTAATACCTTCCCCTCACGTAACCGACTCCCGAACCCGGAACTTGGTTGCGACAGCCCTGTTCCTATCCTTTCGTTTTCAAGAGGTTTTCTCGATATTTTCCTCTCCCGTTTATTCGGGAAAAATAAAGTTCGGTGGCGACTCTGTCGAACCGCATTTCCGCGCCTTTCGCGCGAGGGTCGTATTTTCGAATGGATTTTTCGAGGTGCGACAGGTGGCGACTCTGCTGGGGAAGCATTGCTCCATGCAAAGAGAGAGTCGAGCCTATCTTTTGGTTTGTGAGGAGTGTTTGTTTTTATTTGTTTTCTTTTTGTATTTGTTTTCTTGTAGATTTTATTTGTGCTTTGTCGCCTGTTGGTTACTGGGATGACATCATGAGTAAAGCTCTACGCCCGAGCTTTGGTAAAAGCAGAGAGAACACATAGTTTAGGATTGGTAGTCGAGTAGTGTTAGTCTCCGAGGACTCGCTCCTTGTGGGCCTAGCATGAAAGCTCCCCCAGAGGAGACCTATTCGTAGATCTTGTTGTAATACAGCTAGCCTGTTGCATGACTTGATTAATGAAGGGTCCGTGATTCTGGGAACCTTTTTTTTAGCACCAGTTCCAATATTGGTGGTCGTGTAGTGTTAGTCTCCAAGGACTCGCTCCTTGTGTGCCTAGCACGAGGACCCCGCTCAGGAGAGACCTTATCGTCATTATCGTCGTAATACAGCCAGCCTGTTGCGTGACGCTAATACGACTAGTGTCCGTGATCCTGGGAACCAAACATAGAAACCATTCCGTGAGAGGGTTTATGGGTAGAATGTTTAGACCTTCCCGTATAGGTTGTACCTGTCAACTTTTCTTTGAGCAGGAATTACGGTTATTTACCTGTTACGGTTACCAGCTTCAGGAGTTGTTGGAGTTGTGATCCTGTGATCCTGGATCTTGTATCTTGCATTGCATCTTGCATATCATTTGCATTGCATTTCGTATGTTGTGCATTTTGCATTTCCAGTCCTCCAAACAGAATCTTATGTCTCCGTTCCTTCTTCTCCAGTAAATCAAGCTGATTCCTCGACACCAATACGCAACTAGAGTCAATACCAGACGAGTGATGGAGCAGATTCAACAGGAGCAAGTCGCCTTCAGGGAAGAGTTGGATTCCATGAAAGGAAAGATCGACCAGATCCTCGAAGCCATCCTCACAGCCAGGAGAGAGGAAGAACAGCGTGAAGCCGCCGCTGTCGTCAACAACAATGGACAAGGGTCTACTGCTATCCCTTTGGTTCCAATTCCAAGTTCTCATGGGATGCCGCTGAACTTCAACAACGCAGTCGAGGGAAACACTTCTCATCCAATCCCAGCGCCTGGAGTTACCGTTGGAGTTATCCCGCACGCCCAGCCTACTGCTGTGCAAATCCCAGCTCCTCATATCGAAGATACTTTGATGGATCAGTATGACGACGTTCAGAACTATCATGCTGCTATCCCCATTGCCAGTCCTGTCGCTGCTCAGGATTCTGAAGCCATGAAGATGTGCCGAGATCTAGCCGAGAAACTCCGCGCCATGGAGGGGCATAACTCAAATTCTTTCAGTGCTCTGGAATTGTGCTTGGTGCCTGATGTCGTCATCCCTCCCAAGTTCAAGGTGCCCGAATTTTCAAAGTACAAGGGTCTCAGCTGCCCAAATATTCATCTGAAGATGTACTGTCGCAAGATGGCTGCCTATGCCAGAGATGAAAAGCTCATGATCCATTGCTTCCAAGACAGCTTGTCTGGGGCATCACTCGAATGGTATATGCAGCTGGAGCGTAATAGTGTGCGCACTTGGGCCGAGCTAGCTGATGCGTTTGTCAAGCAGTACAAATACAACACCGATCTTGCTCCAAATCGTACTCAGCTTCAGAGTATGACTCAGAAGGACAGCGAATCCTTCAAGGAGTACGCGCAACGTTGGAGAGAGCTAGCCGCAAGGGTGCATCCACCTCTTGTTGACCGTGAATTGATTGACATTTTCATGGGCACTTTGCAAGGCCAGTACTACGAAAAGCTGATTGGTAGTGTCTCCGCTGGATTTTCTGACTTGGTGATCGTCGGTGAGAGAATTGAAGAAGGGCTGAAAAGTGGGAAGATCCCAGGAGGTTCTAACAGTCAGGCTAATGCCAAGAGGCCTTTTAATGGATACAAGAAGAAGGAGGGCGAAACAAATGCCATCTTTGTGCAGAAAGGGCAAGCTTCTCAACAAGCTCCTCCTATGCCTTATCAAGTTCCCTACTATCAGTATCCATATGTTGCTGCTGCGCAATATGCTCCAATGCCTTATCAGCCAGCTGTTCAAGCAGCGCAAGCTCAGATGCCACGGCAACAGGCTCCTCAGCAACAAGCCTACAACCAGCAAGGATATCAGTATCCTCCTCAGCAAAAACAGATGCAAGCTACTCAGCAACGACAGGGTGCTCGCACACAACGTCCGCAGAGAACATGGAGGCCAGATAGAGTCTTTGATCGTCTACCAATGTCATATGCCAAAATCTTTGCTCAGTTGATGGAGAAGAAAGCTGTTGTTCCGAGAGACTTAGCTCCTCCAACTATCCTTCGTGCTGATTACAACGCAAATGCTCATTGTGAGTTTCATAAGGGCGCTCCAGGTCACACCATTGAGGACTGCAGGGCTTTCAAGCACATAATTCAAGACATGATCGACAGGGATGCTATCAACTTCAATGGGAAGTCTCCAAACATCATCAACAATCCGATGCCACCAGTCAACTAGCGCCAACGTCAGATTGATTCCAGTCAAGTTCATTCCCCGAAGAAGGCAGTCGTGTTGCCATTTCATTATTCGCAGCTTCTTATGCTTTGTCTTTGTTTATTTAAGTATTGTGTGCTCTGAACAATTGCCATTCGTATCTGGTTTTCATTAATGTATCGTTTATGCATGTTTTGAATTAGTTATGTCGTATTCACTCATTTTCACTTATCACCGACACATTTATTCACTCCACTCTATTCACTGTTGTTTAGCATGATTTGAGGGAGGATGATGAAAACGAGATACCCATAATTGCAAATCGTATGCTTTCAGACCGAATCTCGTCAATGATGTACAGGCATTGCTTCAATTCGCCAAACACCGGAGATATAAGGAGTTAATCCCTAGTAAACCACTTCGAGCCTAGAAGTAGCAGTTTCCTTCGGATATTCAAACCTTTACACTCAACCTGGGGCAGGGTAGTGTTCAGTTAATTCAACTCCGCACTCGAGTCAACAAGCAAAATTCAGGAGATGACTGTTTATCAATGACGCATGACCTGGCAGTCACAACCTTCCAACAAAATCCAAAAAAAAAAAACATCAAAAGCCTGCTAAGTCAGACACCTTAGAGGGGACTTAGGCAAAATCAAGGCAATCCCGATGGATCTGACAAACGAAGTCAATCCATGCAAAAGTTAGGGATCAAAACAAAATCAAAAGAGGACCCCGAAACCCTCAACAAAAAAAATAAATAAGATTCAGTGGCCACCCAAGTCAAGGGGCACTGACGTCCATCGAAAAAACCAAAATAAGGTGACTGTCACGTCAAGCCAACCTTGAACCATCAAGTCTACACCGTCCATACAAGTGTAGAATTAACTGAGCGTAGGACTGGAGACCATTATGAAGAAGGGGTGGGTACAAATCATACTTTGAGCCTAATATCCTTTGTTTCATAACCGTGAACCAGACCACGTTACAACCCTTGAAAGACCTAATTGAGACGAGGTTTATTTTGAAAGCATATTCTCGCAAGGTTGCGTAACCTGACTCCTCACATGATTTCTAATCATCAATATTGGTGTCATTTTGCTTGCTATATCTTTCGCACCAATCAAATTAGCACAACGTCTGGGCTAGCAGTCCATTCGTCTCACACTTTCACGACACCTCAATAAATGACACACTTTTTCAAAACTTACATTGAACTTTGCATTAATTATTACCATTCGTGAATGTAAAATTTTAATTGCAAATCAGTGCTAGGTATTCAAAGACATTTCAACAAAAGGCAATCAAGGAGGAACTTGACTTTCAGTGGCGTACACGAGGCAAGATTATTTCAAAGCCCACAGGCTGGAGCAAACCATTCAACAACTCAATCTGAGGCATACCATTGCCAAGTTCCGACTGGGGCAAGACCAGGCCATCCTGACCATCAAGCAGAGTTGTAACCTTCTCTGAAGGAAATTCACAACAAATCACCAAGTACCCAGACTTGAGGCATCAAGGACATTTTCTGCTTCAATCATGACATCTTCAACAAACTGCGTGTCGAGGAAGTCAATCCCTCCCACCACCCGAAGTCCAATCCGCATTGGCAACTACCAAAATCTACCATGCTGGCTTCACACGCATTTTTCAATTACCCGTCTGCAATCATATGCATCACGCGCATTACATTCACTATCATAAGCATCTTACAACATATGCATACTAATCATATCATACTTCCCTAGCTCTTGCATCTCCGCGCGTCAGCATTTGCATTTGCACGTCCACTCATATGGAATATCATCCAGCATTTATATATGCAAGTCAAGGTCCAGGATCAATCCCGAAGATTTCCAAGACCATCGATCGCCCAGTCAGGGGGCATCTTCCACAAGATGGTGGGTTTACCCCACAATTTTCAAGGGCTTCAAAGCAATTATCAACCCAGTCAGGGGCAATCTTCTGCAATTGTGGGTCTCTCCCATCAAAATTCGAAGTTATTCAAAGCCAGATGCATCCCAGTCAGGGGCATCTTCTTCAATACCACGGGCGTCTCCCGTAAAGAATTTCAGCCTCGTGGTTGATCAAATATGCAAATCAACATTCAGCCCAACCAGGGGCATACCATCCAAGACCGTGGGCTTTCCCCCACAAAGTTGTTCAACCTTTTGTTGGGCGAATCCAAGAAGTTCAGTGCAAGAGCCAACCCGAACAGGGGCATCTTCAGCAAAACCGTGAGCGTTCCTTACGGAGTTGTTCAACCTTTTGTTGACCAAAACAAGACATTTCAAGACAAACTCAGCCCAGTCAGGGGCATCCTCTTCAGAATTCATGGGCGTAACCATGAAATCAGTTCAGCAAAAACTATGATCTCCAAACAAGACGGTGGGCGTACCCCGTTGACTCATTTCAATTCAATCTTCCTCTCAGGGATTCCCCAATGAGTTGTACCCAGCAAGCGTGACCATTGTCAATTGCCTTACTATCATCCTTTTGATGATAGTTGAACTTCGTCAGTTCAACCTAGCCTGCATCCTTTTGATGTTGGTAAACTTCAAATCTGTGTTGTCCTATCATCCTTTTGGTGATAACGACTTGTTTTGTTTGTGTTTTCGCTCTATCATCCTTTTGGTGGTAGGTCTGGTATTTCGTCGGTATCAGATTGCGCGATGTTTTCTTTTATGTTTTCGCTCTACCATCCTTTTGGTGGTAGGTCTGGTACTTCGTCGGTATCAGATTGCGCGATGTTTTCTTTTATGTTTTCGCTCTATCATCCTTTTGGTGGTAGGTCTGGTATTTCGTCGGTATCAGATTGCGCGATGTTTTCTTTTATGTTTTCGCTCTACCATCCTTTTGGTGGTAGGTCTGGTACTTCGTCGGTATCAGATTGCGCGATGTTTTCTTTTATGTTTTCGCTCTACCATCCTTTTGGTGGTAGGTCTGGTACTTCGTCGGTATCAGATTGCGCGATGTTTTCTTTTGTGTTTTCGCTCTACCATCCTTTTGGTGGTAGGTCTGATACTTCGTCGGTATCAGATTGCGCGATGTTTCGTTTGTGTTTTCGCTCTATCATCCTTTTGGTGGTAGGTCTGATACTTCGTCGGTATCAGATTGCGCGATGTTTTGTTTGTGTTTTCGCTCTACCATCCTTTTGGTGGTAGGTCTGGAACTTCGTCGGTATCAGGTTGTGCGACGTTTTATTTGTGTTTTCACTCTACCATCCTTTTGGTGGTGGGTCTGGTATTTCGTCGATGTCAGATTGTGCGATCATTTATTTGTGTTTCGCTCCATCATCCTTTTGGTGGGGGGTCTATCATGGTCATTAATGATAGATTGTGCGATTTGCTTTGTGTTTCCGCTCTACCATCCTTTTGGTGGTAGGTCTGGTACTTCGTCGGTATCAGATTGTGCGGTATTTTATTTGTGTTTTCGCTCTACCATCCTTTTGGTGGTAGGTCTGATACTTCGTCGGTATTAGATTGCGCGATTGTTTTATTTGCGTTTTCGCTCTACCATCCTTTTGGTGGTAGGTCTGGTACTTCGTCGGTATCAGATTGCGCGGTGTTTTCTTTTATGTTTTCGCTCTACCATCCTTTTGGTGGTAGGTCTGGTACTTCGTCGGTATCAGGTTGTGCGACGTTTTATTTGTGTTTTCACTCTACCATCCTTTTGGTGGTGGGTCTGGTATTTCGTCGATATCAGATTGTGCGATGTTTTGGTGTGAGTTTCGCTCCGTCATCCTTTTGGTGGGGGAGTCTATCATGGTAATTAATGATAGACCGTGCGATGTGTGTTTGTGCCTGCTCTACCGCCCTTTTGGTGGTAATAGCCGTGTTCTTTTCTTCCCATCATCCTTTCGGTGATGACGACCTTTTTACCAGTCATTTACAGCTTACTCAGTGGATTACATCATTTGCATATTTCAATTCTCAAGCATCTCTTTTCTTTTCGGACAAATTCAGGGTTTTTTTTTCATATCTAATTGACTTCTACCTTAGAAAATGAACGCTGCAGCAGTTCATTCCTCTAGGTTTAAGCCAATTAGATAGGGGCATCTGTCATACCCTAAATTTGTCCTACCCATTTTTCAAATACCGTTTCTTTTTCTGCATTCCTTTTGTTTCACATTACCCGCTTATTTTCTTAGACACGTGTCCGCTTGCAATTGGTTTTTTTGGGATTTTTTATCTTTTTCACCAATAAAAGTGTGACACGTGGCTTAATACTTTTTCGTGAATATTAATTTTTTAGTTTCTTAAACTTTTTTTTCTTTTTTAAAATATTACTAAAAATATTTTTAAGTAATTAATATTTATTTTTGTTTTTTAGTTTGTTCTATTTATACTTGTTTATATTTAATTATATTTGTTAATATTTTACTTTTTAGAAATTATGTTAATTTGTATTATAATTATTAATTTTAATGTTAATAAGGTGTTTGTAAAAGAAATTAAGGAGAAGGTCAGATTTTTTAGAGAGGGAGCGGGAGGCCCAACGGTTGGAGGCCCACAATCAGATACTATAAGGGAGGGAGAGGAAATCATTGAGAGGGCATCTGAGGCTACTGTTCACTAAAATACAGCCGCTCCCAATTCACTCAAAAAAAACCCTAAGTTCAGCTACTGTTCACTTTCCTTCCTCCTCAGAAATCACGGCACCGCCCCATGTTATCTTCTTCCAAACTAAAGCGAAAACCTTCCACCATCATCTCTTCCCTCAAATCTTTTTCGCCGCTAACCCTAACCCTTCCGCCTCATCATCTTCGAAGCCAACAAACCACCGCAAAACATTAACATTTCGCCAAACACATACGATTCGCAACCATGAGGCCAACCATATTTTCCTTTTGATTTCAGAACAACACCGTGAAATCGCTTTTGTTGCGGAAATCGGAAAATGTACAAGCTATTTCATTTCCAGCTCAGTGACGACAAAGGTGTATCAGCGAGTTCCTAGTTTTCAGCTCAACAACGATAATAGCGTGGCGGCGAGGTTCACGGTTTCAGCTCGATAATCACGCAACAACTATTCAGTCTTTTGTAGGTTGGTTTTGTTTCTAATCGTGATTTTGATTCGATTTTGACTCATTTTTTTGATGTTGTTTATACTCTGGTCTTTTAGATTTCATGAGATGTTTAATTTGAATACAAAGGGGTCGAGTTCTAGTACTGTCAATTTGGTGACCAAGTATGTGTGTTACTGTTTGACTGTGATGCCATTGGAAAGAGTATGTTGAGATGCTGTTGTTTGAGTATACTGTTATCAAGTTTATTTTGATAGGCCGCTGTTGTTGTTAGATTGGCATAACTGGATCCCTTGCCGGATTTGTATTATGTGTTGTTATGTTTGAGTTTAATTTAGATTTTATTTTTTTAAACTGTTATTGTTTCTGGTGGTTTAAATGTCATGAAAAGCTTCTTGATTTAGGCATATGTAGGATAATAGTGATTGTGTTCATTGTTACATCATGAACGGGTTATACCGTGGAAAAACTGTTGTGCTTGTTTTTTTCTTTTCTACGCTGGTTGGTTTCAAGTAGGATTATGTTAATTTGGTTTCTGTTCAAACCATAATCATGTCTGAGCTGTGGTTGTTACGATTACTCCTCTATTTTCTTAATGTGTTTGCTGCAATTTATTTGCCTTAATCTAACAACTATCCAGTTTAAGACTCTGTTTATATATGTGCTGCATCTTCAAATTATCAGGGGTTGATAGTGACTATGTTCCTGTCATAAAATTACTGGTGTAATTCTAGTTTAAGATTGATTTATTGATCCATGCTGGAAGTGTTTGTACAATATATATGTGTGTAGGTTGCAGCAATTGGTATATATATGAAAGGAAAATTCAAATCAGTATGCTTTGTTTACAATTGTCGGTTTGGAGTTCCCAACATTACCCATTAACTTGTAAAAGTGAAATAGTTTATGCAGCCTCATGAATTCGAATACAGTTTTTCTCTGCTGGATCTAATTTGTTTTGTGAAGGGTGCATTGTATGGCCGAGGCCACTTCGAGGTTGTTTGATTTTTCTTCTTCTGTTAGTTTGCTGCTGTGAAATGTGTTCGCAGGGATGTTGCTGGCGTGATTGTGTTCCTGTCATGGGAAGCACACTGGTTACAGCACTTGGAAGAAATAATACTTGGATCCCGCAGTAGAAAGTCGAGTAAACGCGACATGGATTCGTAGAACAACACCATTGGCAACAGGAGGAAAGGTATCGATTACGCTGCTGCAGGCTCGAGGTGTCATTGTTTTAGCTCATGACAAGTTCAGTACCCGGAGTCGACGTCGGTAAATCTTTGAATCTCTTTTTGGTTTGAACGTATATCAGCACCTGTTTAGGCTTGATTGTTATTGGTGATCCAATGTATTTATCATTGTTTTTAAGACATTTCGTGTTTGGTTTATTGTTCTGAAACTCCGCCAAATATCCGACGTGACGTCGTAAATATTTGGATTGTTCTGTCATGGTTTAATGTTAAGCATATCTTAGAGTTTTATTGTATGACTTTTTTAGTTTTGTCACAATATCAGCATATAAGCTGCATAATTTAAATGGTTGTCATTTTATTAAAATCACAGTTCTGTATGCCCTGGTATATTGATTCAAAGAATTTTATAATCAAGAATCGGTATCGTGTATTTTTTTACGACTCGGTAACATTTGGATTTGATAACTCTGCGTTTTGTTATAGCCTGTTGGAAATCTCAAAGGTTTTGCTGCAGTTATGTGCATTTTGAGTTTCGGTTTCACGGTTTTGTATGTCGTCGATTCAGTATAGATTATTTTTGTGTGTATCATGTTATATTCTTAGCTTGTATCATCCAAACGAATAGTTCAGTATTTGTGGAACGTATCACGTTTCTTTTGTTCTTGATTGCGATGTGAATTGGTGCTATATTTGCGAATAAGGGCTGAGAAACCTGATAAGGCTATGTCTGTTAAACAATTACTGTCACTGTTAGAATATTATTCAATGTGCTTAAGATTAGTTGTTTTTAGCAGGATCTTTACACTTTGAAGGTTGCACAAAATTAAAATTGTAATGGCTTGTGAATGCTTCTAGTTTTGTGGTTTCCTCAATTATTAGAATAGAAGTTTATTGCAGCATGAATAATAAGCTGGTTTGTAGTAAACTTGAGTATGTTCAAACAGCATTGTATGTGTGAGCTGAAGGATTGCTGCTACTGCATTTTACTGTCGAAATTAGGATGGTATCAGTTTTGTTTTGTGAGCCTCATGTTACTTAAAATAATTATGTTTTTAAAATAGTTCAGGACCTGATTATAGCATCGTTATAGGGGGTCACATTTGGTTTGCTATGTGTAGTTTTTTTTTAACTTAATTAATTAATTCAATTCATCTTTTAACAAATCACTTTTTTGAAGACAAAATAAAATAAACAATTTCAGTAAGTTATTCAAACCTTTAGTTTTATTTCAAATTCAATTAAATATTTTTCAATGTGATTAACTAAAACTTTTTTTATCAACTTACAAAAAATAAACTTTTAAGATCTAGCATCTTTTGAGTTTTTTGAATGAATACTATTGGGGCGTACGCCTTGGGTAGTAACATTTAACTTTTTGTTTCGAAACGCATCCTCTAATCATATAGACAAAGGAATGTCATTTGAGTCCGGCATTCAATATTTATTTTCTCTATAAAATTGCTATTTAAATTTAATATCATTATCTAATAGTGTTAATTTATCATTGACCTGTCAATTAAATCTTTGAAGTCTAGCATTTCCTGGATTTTTGGATGATCATTAGCGAGGTGTACACCTTAAATAATGTATTATTCAACTTTTTGTTTTAAATACACTCTTTTTGAACAAAGAAATATCATAGGAATCTAGCATTCTGTGTGATATTTCTGTCGTTCCTTCAAACATTCTCCAAATGAAAAAGGTGTCGTCGAGATCCAGCATTTCGATAATACCCCAATTAATTGGTTGTGAGGCCTACGTCTCATTTATCAAATAATTGTCATTTCTCTCATTTTCAAATCCAATCTCGTGTCCTCACATCTCGTACCACAAATTATTTTCATATCCCATTTCGCTTCAAATCATTTTTTTAAAAATATTTTTCTCGATCAAACTTCGAAAGAAGGAGGTTCTTGGAGTCTAGCATTCCTTGAATCTTCGAGTGAATAATTCTCGAGGCACGCCCTTTGAGTTATTATTCACTCAATCTTTCGACTTTTTCAAATATCTTTTTCGATTCACACCTCGAAAGAAGGAGGTTCCTGGGGTCTAGCATTCCTTGAATTTTCGAATGAATAGCTCTCGAGGCACGCTCTTGAGTTGTTATTCACTCAACCTTTCGACTTTTTCAAACTCAACCGTTCTCTATATTCTCCTGAGTCGATTGCTCGTCCGCATTCGCAACCCATTTCTTTCACAATTCCTCGTGGTCTCGATATTAGGAGCACCCTCAGGGACTAATATCGTTTCTCACAACCTTAACCCTTGACACGTCGTCGAGTCGGTTCCGTTTTCAATCAAATCTTCGACACGTCGTCGAGCCAGTTCAAAACAACTTCCTTTTGGCCTCGCATGCCATTCTTCGATTCAATCCTTTCGCAAACTTACGAAAGAGGGATATTCTTAGGATCTAGCATTCTTTGAATATTCGAATGAGTAACTCTTGGGCACGCCCCCGAGTTGTTATTAGTTCATTCTTTCGATTTCAAAACATCCAATTCTTATCTTCAACCCATTCAACCCAATTTCCGAAAGAACTGAGTTCTTGGGATCTCGCATTCCTTGAATTCTTGAGTGACAAGCTCTTGAGGCACGCCCTTAGGTTGTTTGTCAGTCACTCTTTCGTCTTTTTTCTCAAACGTCAAACCAATTCAAACCTCATCTTTTCGTGGTTGTTACCACGAACTACGATTGCTCTGATTCTTCATTCTCGTCCGGATGTAAGATACGTAGGCACAAGATCGCGATGATCTTGGCGAGCTACCTTCTACCCATTCCTCCCATTTCTCTGTATCCCTTTTCGTGGTTGTTACCACGAACTACGGACGCTCTGATTCTTTATTCATTCTTGAATATAAGATACGTAGGCACAAGATTGCGACGATCTTGGCGAGCACACTTCTATCCATCTTCCGTTTTCCCCCCATCCTTTCCCATAGTCGAACTACGACGCTCTGATTTCTCATTCTCGTCCAAATGAGCATACGTAGGCACAAGGGCCCCAATCCTTGGCGAGCACCCTATCTTCTAACCACCCGTCTCTCCTTAGCATCTTTAACCTTTTACCCTACCAATTCTACCTTTAACAACGAGAAGAAAAACAAGTAAACCTAAACAACACTCCCCACATTACCTTAAGAGGTTCCCGTCGAGTACGACGGACGTGAGGGGTGCTAATACCTTCCCCTCACGTAACCGACTCCCGAACCCGGAACTTGGTTGCGACAGCCCTGTTCCTATCCTTTCGTTTTCAAGAGGTTTTCTCGATATTTTCCTCTCCCGTTTATTCGGGAAAAATAAAGTTCGGTGGCGACTCTGTCGAACCGCATTTCCGCGCCTTTCGCGCGAGGGTCGTATTTTCGAATGGATTTTTCGAGGTGCGACAGTAGACAACTATAAGATGCACGAAAGTTGTATGTGATCGCTCCAGCCTCATGAATCCATTGAAAGAAGAATGAGCCATAAAGGTGGTGTGTATAAGATTTCATGGTGGTTTAAATTTGGGTGCTTGGAACTGCAATTTCTATTTTGGTAAGAATTTTCACTCAACCAAAACTCACTTTAATGATCAAATTACCACAAGTTATCCATCTAAACATGATTCATGAGGTTCTCAGAAGAAAAATGAATCATAAAACGCAAGGATTAGTGGTGTTTTGATGCACATGATGTCACACTTTTCTCACATCATGAGCCAATTCGTTTTGCACGAAATTTGAATCCATTTCACACATATGAGATCACCATTTTGCTCCCTATAAATAGAGCAACATATTCCATTCATTTCCCAAGCTTTTGAGAGCCAAAAACACTCTGCCCATATCATACTCAAACGTCCAATTGTGAGATTTCATTTTCAATTTTAAAATTCTCTCCAAGCTACTTTCTCTCTTCCATTCGCTTCATATTCTTTTATGAAGTTAAGGGAGCAAGAATGAAGGTCTGAGGTGCTCTGAAACTCCTCAACCAACTGCTCTGATTTTCTCATTTCACACCTTTTTCAAATAGGTAGTTAAAAGCTTCCATTTGCTTCAAATATGATACCATAATGTAGTATTTGACTTGTTGTTGTTTTCTGGTTCCTAAATTTTGTTTGATTGATGGATTAACCTTTTGTATTTTTGAATATTCGTTTTCACTTTGTTTCTTCTTCTTCAAAATTCTCTTCTTGCAGTTAATATAAATGAATTTGAAAGTTATGTTTGAGTTCACGCTGATGAAATGATTCATTTGGTATTGATCTTGTAACGTAATGCTACAGTTCACTAGATATCCGGTGAGAGATCATTAGAGAAGATGATCAGAGGCGTTTCCAAGCCACCTGAGTTGGTTTGATTAATCCTAGGGTTGAGATGTTTCCACGTGAAATGTTTTAGCTGGCTGCCTTTTTTCTAGATCTGGTATTTTATTTCAATTAAATCCACCGTGCTCTCTAGCCTGATAGTTGTTAGATCTGCCACATCAATTAATGAGGGCAGATCCAACGCTTCTGTTTTTTTTCCAGCTTTATTTCTTTTTCTGTTTTTATTTTTAACCTCTAAAATTCATATTAATTCCATTTTAATTCCAAAAAATCCAAAAATATTTTCTAAAATTTTCTTTTATTTTTCTTCACCTGATTTTAATATTTGAGATATTATTTTTATTATTTTCTATTTTTCTTTGATTTTCTCCTTTTTGCTTTGTTTTAATTAGTTTAAAAATGGTTTCCTGACTTTAAAAATTCTGGAAAAAAATTCATATGCTTTCTATTTCATTTATGACCTTCCATAATTGTCTTGGCTATTTATTTGGTGATTTGAAGGTCTTTATGGATTTTCTCTTTTAAAAATCATTTTAAAAATATTTTTGATGCATTTTATTGCATCTTATCTTTGTTTGATGCATTTTATTGCATCTTATCTTTGTTTGATGCATTTTATTGCTTTATGCCTCAACCTGATAGCAACACCAAGATTCATTCTAGAGTATGAGTCTAATATGAGTAATGGTACTAACAAAATCTTGTTCTTAGTAGAGTCTTTGATTTCATTGTCTTGGATTAAATCTTTTGACTTTGAAATTTGAAAAGCATAGATTCAGATAATGTTTCCTATCAAAGATTGACATAAAACAAGTTTACAGCATTATCATATTATTGCTATAAACAGAAGAAGAAATAAAAGGTTTCTCATAGAATTGTCCTTCAACACAGATTCTATGATAACCTTAAATTTCCAAAGGGGCAATAGAGTCACTTAAGATATTATCTTTAGATGTAGACTCCTTATTATCAATATTGAAGCAAGATAGATTTGAGTTATCTTTTTCTCTTAAATAATTGATTTTTATTCCTGGATTCAGATTGGTTCTTCAGAAGAAGTAATGACCAGCAATTCCTAATTACATTCTTCATCAGATTCTGAATCCTTAACTATGACAACTTTATTAGAATAGACTTTGAAGATCTCTGACATTTTTCTTTTTGGGTTTTTCTAGTAGTATCTCTCCTTGTTCTTAAGATTGGGAAATCAGTTGAAATAAGAATATTTTAGAAGCTTCTAAAGTTACTATTCTATCAACAGATATCACATTCCATTCAGCCAGTTGAAAGCGTCCTTTGATAGGGAAGGTCAATTCCTTATCATCAAACATTCCAATAGAATTTTCTTCAACATGCTAGAGAAAGGATGATCTGTTTCACAAATTTTCATCATCTAATTCCATTTCTTTCCTTTGAAGAATGCTATCAAACATTTCAAGACACAGTTTTCTCAAACTTTTGACTTCTTGAGTAGATGTGAATTTATGGTTTAATATTAGCAAGCAGAAATCTTAGAATTTGCTTGAAAAATTAGATGAAGTGTAACTTAATAAGCTTCAACCTGATTTCCTTCAAATAATAACTCAAGGATTCAAAGATAGCCTTGAGCATTAGACATATCAATGATGTTGATATACTTAGAATGAGATAGAGTACCTACCATAATGCATCTAACTCTAAAGATATTTCAATAAACTTCTTATAAGCTTTGTATGAGAGGCTTTCAGACTTTGATCATCCCTACACTATCAACTTCTATAGTAATACCTTTCTCAAGAGTATTCTATAGACCTTCATCAAAACCTTTTATTAAGACCAATGAGTTAAAAATATATTTTGCTTAATCCATCATTTAAATTCAGAAGAATCACCTTTTGAATATGGTAGGATTAGCAGTGTAATATTTTTCATGTGGTACTTAACTCTTTCTTGAAGGAAAGTCTTTAGCATACATATTTTTCTCATTGGATCATTATTTTCACCACTTTTAAGTGTTATGCACAGACCATGATTTGATACCAACTAAAGGTGAAAAAAGTACACAAGAAAGGGGGTTGAATTGTGTTTTCCATTTCTTAACTTTGCCTCTGATCAGAGTTCAGAATCTAAACTGGTGTTCAAATTTTGATTATACGTTGTAGCGGAATGTTAACATAAGCAAATAAAAGATAAATAACTTATAAAATATTATATTGGTTCCTCCCAAATGAGAGAATCCCAATCCCCTTGCATCACAAGAGATTTTCACTATAGCTAAAACATGATTACAATCGCTTATGCACTCAAGCACAAGACTTTTCTTTTCTCAGACCCTCATCCCGAGACTTCATGCTTAAACCCCTTAGGTCCAAGACTTCTGCTTAGGTTCCACGAACCCAAGACTTCCTTGCTTAAGCTCCTCATACTCAAGACTTCTGCTCAGACCCTCGGTCCAAGACTTTCCTGCTCAGATTCAATGAATCCAAGACTTCTGCTCCCCTCGGACCCAAGACTTCCTTGCTTAAGTTCTACGCTCAAGACTTCCTTGCTTAGGTTCCACAAACCCAAGACTTCTACTTATACTCTTAAGTACAAGACTTCTGCTCATACTCAAAAAGTAATATGGCATATGTGTACATGAAACAAAACAAAATATGTATACAATTGTATAAAATTGAATATATATATATATATATATATAACAAAAATAATATATATATATATATATATATATATATATATATATATATATATATATATATATATATATATATATATATATTATTTTTGTTTTATATATATATATATATATATATATATATATATATATATATATATATATATATATATATATATATATATATATATATATATATATATATATATATATATATATAACAAAAACCAAAAAATTATAAGACATATGTACAAGAAAAGGATATATCGAGCTAAATGAAAAAAGTAAAAAGCAATATATATAATAAAATGAAAGTTATTCCAGCAACAAGAAAAAGAAAGAGATGACCAAGGAAAAGAAACAAACAATCTCATGCCAATTAAGGTAAAAAGAAAAACACATGAACATACTGCAACATATATACCGACCAAACGCAAGAGAAAGCTTGAAGTTGAAATGTTACACACGTGATATTAAACATGTGTGTGTGTGTGTGTGTGTGTGTGTGTGTGTGTAACACAAAACAAAACACTCATCCTCTAAACTAACAACATAACAAGAAAGGAAACAAATCTCTCCCTTAAAGCTCTTTCATCCTCTTTTTTCTCGCTCGTTCGGTGACTGCACGGCTGTTGTACTGCTTCTCCGAGATCATTAGCTTGGAGGAGAATACTGATGATGGTTATAAACCCTTATGAACTCTTTCAAGGTGTTTGTAGGTGAAGGAGGAGTATGAAATGGAGAAGGGAGTATGTTGCTAGTTAGTGAATGGAGTTTTGAGGAGCAGGTTTTTTATTAACGTGAGAAAAAAAATGAGAAGTGTGTATGTAATTTTTCTGTCTTTTCTTATTGTCCTCTTGGTTTTTTCTAATGCATATATATACAACTAAAAAATAGACACAAATGATAATAACAATTAACATAATATATATATATATATATATATATATATATATATATATATATATATATATATATATATATATATATATATATATATATATATATATATATATATATATATATATATATATATATATATATATATAATAAGACAAGAATAAAAATAATTAAAAATCATATTTTTATGTTTTTTTATGATAGGACAAAAATAAAAGAATTAAAAATCATGTTTTTGTGTTATTTATAATAAGACAAGAATAAAAAGAATTAAAAAAATCATATTTTTGTATTTTTTATAATAAGACAAGAATTAAAAGAGTTAAAAAAATTTTTTTTTTTATGATAAGACAAAAATAAAAAGAATTAAAAATTATGTTTTTTATGATTAGACAAGAATAAAAAGAATTAAAAATCATGTTTTGTATTTTTTTTTCTAATAAGACAAGAATAAAAAGAATTAAAAATCACATTTTTGTGTTTTTTTTATAAAAAAAAAATATTAATAAACAAATTTAAAATAAAATTAACTAATAAAAATAAAAATTTAAACTAAATATCTAATTAAATCTAAACAAATTAAATGATGATTTAAATAAAATTGATAAAAATGATTAAAAAACAAAATAAAAATTCGGGCGGAAAAGTGCTCGAAAAAAATAAAAGGAACACACCAAAATAATCAGCGCGAAATAAACATATTAGAAAAGTACAGCGTTTGGTCAAATTTTGAAATAAATTTAGACCGGTTTGTCTGTAAATCCAACAAATTTATTCTGACTGGTATTTCACACACTATGCAAGATGAAGTGCATGTTATGCTATGCGGAACTGAAAAAAAATAGAATTTTAAGGTCAAAAAGTAGGGCATGACAGGTATATGGGAAAACTAGTAAGTAAATGTTTTATATCACTTATACTCTTTTTACTAAATATTTGATGTTGTTGTTGTTGATGATGATCTTAGTTGGTTTCAAATGTGCTTTAAATTATAGGTGTTTAACACTCAGTGACAAATTAAAGAAGAGAACTTTTGGACTGCCTACAAGACTTTTTATTTTGGTTATTGTTTTTGTTGGTTTACCTTTGCAAATGGTTATTGCATGTTAGTTTTAATTTGTTGTAAAATTATAAGATGTACATGTGCTATTTTGCCTTTGCAAATGGGGTAATCAATGAAAAAAATTTGGTACAATGATTCTGTTTGAGAAATGGGCAAAATGTACAAAGTATCTGTTTCTGAAATGACCAAAATATGGTTATATAATAATGTTCTATTTCAGAAATGGTCAAAATATGGTTCTGTAATACAGGTTAAAACCAATATATAAAAAATTAAAAATTAAAAAAATTAAGTATCAATCTTTTTCCCTCGGTTATTATTTTAAACTATGGTAATAATGCTAATCTAGTACCTTAATTTCTCAAATAACCAAGATGTAATGGAGGGCGCGCCGTCCAGTTTTGAAAATAATAAAAATGCAGAAGTTAAGAATCGAACTGATGTGTAGAACACTTTACTCCTCCGTTATTCCAAAATCGATAGATAAAGTGATAAGTTTTTTCATGACTCCCTTCATTACCTCTCATGTGTAACTGAGGTTAAATCCTTTTTGCGTCCGAGGTCAAATCCTTTTTTTTGTAATAGTGCTTCAGATAACTCAAAGACTTTCTTCAATGTCTGCTCCTCTGACAATTCACCACATAGATCTTGATACCATGCTTGATGATTTGTATTGTTATCTGGTATCAGAGGAGGTACGTAGTGTGCCAGCGGGTGAACCATAGGCTTATGAACATGGCTACATCTAATGGTTTTATCGAGTGTCACATTCTTACATGACACCAGATGCCATGGATGCACCACCTAGACCTGGTCATCAAGAGATATTTGAATAGGAACGGGCTAGGGATAGCCATACAACAGACCTCTTGTCGGTTGGTCAGTGTATTGCGCAGGTTGCGAGAGATGTCACTAAGAGAGAGGAGACATTACGGAAGGCAACACTAGTATGGCTACCTTACAAACCATCTACTCGAGACACAAAATGCTTTAGGATATAGGCGACAGCAGAGGAGAAACAGGGGGTTGGAAATACCTTTTAGTTTATTTGTATTTGTATTTTTGGTAACAGTTGTATTGTGGTAACATTTGGATTATGTAGTATGGTAACATTTAGATTTGTATCATTTGAATTTATATCAAACATCCTTAAATTGCATTATTATAATTAGCATGGTGTTAATATATTCATAATATAATTATCATTGGATAATCATCATTAGTATAATCATTATTAAATAAAAAATATTAATTTATGACACTTACTACCAAAGCAAAACACTTTCAAATATTTTCAGAAGTTATTCTAGAAATACATCTACAGAATCACCACTAAAAACTTACGAGATATTAGACATGAATTCGAACTCGCATCATTTCAATTATTCATTTTTAAATTGTAAAATTATATTAACTAATTTAACAATCGTGTTTTTTTTTTCAAATAGTTTAGTGAATAAACACATAAATTCAAAAATCAAGAAATTAGAAATTTTGAATTCGAGCTAAGCAGCCATGACTTTACTGATGTGATAATTACTATATCAAAATCAAACCGAAATTGCAGTGTGATTTAAAATCACGTTATCACGAGCACTGCAATGATTGCAATCGCAATTAGCCATAGCCAGTGCAACAACAACTGTGTAGTTGTATTTACAAAACATGACAACCAAACATACCATTAATCCAAATGCAACCATATCATAACATAATTGATAGCAGAAAGCAGATAATCAAAATCAACTTGCAGCATGCAAAATTGTACTGATTTTTCATCAATCTACATATGAATCTATATATCTAGTTTCCATAATCATAACTAAAATCAGAAATACCAACCATAGCAGAAAGAACTTGAGAAACAATATAATACCCACCACCAAAGAGAGCCACAATAAGAATCGCGGTTATTGGATTCTTCAAAAGCTCAAATATAGGCACCATGATTGTATAAATAGCACCTGTACTAACCGTTAGTGCATACAATGCATACCTTCTCACATTATCCCAAAACTCTTCCACCAGTGGCCCTTCAGGTCCCAAAGCCAGTGCCTTGTGTTCATCCATTCCACTCAGAAGCAACAAAACCCCAACAGAAACTGCTCCTATTACCATAGCCCTTGAATTCCCAGTTTCAAGAACTTGAAGCTTCATTGGTTGTTGTTGTGTCCTTGGTGCATCTTCAACAACTGGAGTTTGTTTTGTGATCTTTATTGCAGAAGATTTTGAAGGTGTTTGTTTCATGTTTTTGATGTTTAATACTTTGTTTGGTTTGATGAATAATTGATGGTTTTTTGGAGATAAAAGAGAACAAGAAGGGTTGGAGGAATTTGGAAGATGAAGCTTTAATTTCAGGCTTAGATTTTCCATCTTTTTCTTTCTTTTTTCTCCTTAGATTTTCTAGCTATGACTCACATATGCAGATAATGTTTTAAGTGTATTGAACATGTGTGGATGTAAATGAAAGTGTTTACAGCAATTCCTACCTTATCTGTATGCCTTATTATCTTATCTTACATATATGTCCTTCAAGTGGTGACATTATAAAATTTATTTTATTTTTAATTAAAAGTTAAATAAGTTAATTTTTTAAAATTATCTCCAATTTTAATTTTTAGTCCTACTAAATATTTTCAATAAGTTTTAGTCTTTAAATAAATGTCTTGACTTTTTTATCATCATTGTTAACCAAATCTAACCTAAACTAATGTAGCAAACTTGATTAATATTCTTTTTCCCTTTCCTAAATAAAACGAATTAAAAAAACACAGACTTTTCACTTTAGTTTTTTTTAATTTAGTTTTTTTAAATGTTAAATTGGCTTTTTTTATTCATCTTAATCTTTTTAAATTATTGAAATCTTAAAAACAAAAAAAAACAAAAAAAAACCAACAATTAACACTGTCGGTTTCAAATCTAAATTCTCCATGTGCACAAACGAACTTCTTTACCTAAAGAGCTATTATGAATGTTTCAAAACTAGTCCTATGTTATATATGTGAGATTTTAAGTCGAACTCTATCTTTGTTGAGGAATAGTTTTCATGTGTTTCGACAAGAGACAAGCATGAAGTCGAAGTTGGGTCACATATTGATGTCGAAGAATTACATACTATAATCGAAGCTAGTTATAGTATGTAATGTCGAAATATATATTGTTGACTTATTATGTCGAATTGGACCTTGTGTTAATCACTTAGGTTGTTGAGTGAAGTTAATCGGTATTCATTTGTAATCATTTGTAAAACCCTAAATGAGAAAGTGAATAGTAAACAATTTGTTCTAATCTTTTTTTCTTCTTCTTTATCCTTTCTTCTTTCTCTCTTTGTTCTAACCTTTTTCATTATTCATCCAAGAACTATGTTTCTCAATCTTTATTTGTTGAAAGGTATCGTTTGTAATCACAACAAACTGGTGCGTTGAGCGTGGAGAATATGTCGTCAATAAAGTTTGAGATTGAGAAGCTCATTGGAGTTAATGACTTCGGTTTATGGCGTTTGAAGATGTGAGCCCTTCTTATTCATCAACAGAGTTTGCTAGAAGCGTTAAAGGGAGAAGATGTCATGGATGCTGCATTGAAGGAGAAGGAAAAGACAACGATGATCGAGAAAGCCTACAACACAATTGTTCTAAGTCTTGGTGATAAGGTTCTCAGGCAGGTTTGGAAGGAGACGACGGCAGCTGGTGTTTGGCTGAAACTCGAAGGATTGTATATGATAAAGTCCTTGATGAATCGTTTGTACTTGAAGCAAACTTTGTATTCATTCAAGATGAATGAAGATAAAACGTTGACGGAGCAGCTGGATACGTTTAGTAAGCTGATTCTTGATCTTGAAAATATTGATGTTACCATCAATGATGAAGATTAAGCGTTGTTATTGTTGTGTTCTTTACCTATGTCACATGCTCACTTCAAAGAAACCCTCTTGTATAGAAGAGAGTCCCTGACCTTTGAAGAAGTTCAAGCAACCTTATATTCGAAGGATTTGAACAAAAGAACGAGTAGAAACCATCATCATCAGTTGGCGAAGGGTTGTTCGTAAAGGGAAATCGTCGAATAGAGATGGTAGGTTTAAGAAGATGAAAGGTAAAACTCAGCAGAAGTCTTATGGTGGTGATATTTCTAGGATTAAGTGTCATCACTGTAAGAAGGAGGGTCACACAAGAAAGATGTGTCCTGAGCGCCTGAATGATCATGGAGGTAAGGACAATGGCAATGCAGCTATTGTGCAAGATGATTATGAATCATTTGATGTCCTTATGGTGTCAAGAAGCAACTCTTGCAAAGAGTGGATTATGGATTATGGATGTACTTAGCATATGAATCCAAACAAGAATGTGTTTGAAGAATTATGTGATCAAGATGGTTGATCAGTGTTGTTGGAAAACAATAAAGCTTGCAAGATTGCAGGTATTGGATCTGTTAGAATCAAGCTTCGCGATGAGTAAATAAGGCTATTGACTAGGGTTAGGTATGTACCTGACCTCAAGAGGAATTTTATTTCTCTTGATGAATTCGACAAGAAAGGATATGTCTTTAAAGGAGAGCAAGGTATCCTGAAATTCATGAAGGAGTCGAAGGAAGTCTTGAGAGGCGTGAAGAAACAAGGCTTGTATACCCTTGAGGCTGAGGTTGTAAGTGGTTCAACAGATTTTGCATCCACGAAACCAATGTCAAAGACAGAATTATGGCACATGAGATTGGGTCATGTCAGCGAAAAAGGCCTGGTCGAACTAGGGAAACAAAACTTGCTAGGTAGTGGCAAAGTCGAAAAGTTGGAGTTTTGTGAACCTTGTGTATTTGACAAATCCGGTAGGGCGAAGTTTAACAAAGGTAAACAAAGAACACATGGATCCCTTGATTACATCCATGTTGATATTTGGGGGTCTGCAAGGAATCCTTCACATGCAGGTGCAAGGTATTTTTTATCCATAGTTGATGACTATTCCAAAAAATAATGGGTATTCATTTAGAAGACTAAGGATGAAACTTTTGATAATTTCAAAAGTTGGAAGGTTCTGGTCAAAACTCAAACTGGCAGAAAGGTTAAGAGGTTAAGAACTGACAATGGCCTTGAGTTCTACAATGAAGCTTTCGACAGTTACTGTGTTGAGTCTGGGATTGCAAGGCATAAGACTGTAGCAGGTACTCCTCAACAAAATAGCTTAGCTGAGAGGTTTAATCAAACAATCCTTTAAAGGGTTAGATGCATGTTGGTTAATGCTGGATTGAAGAAGGTGTTTAGGGTGGAGGCTGTTTCAACATCAACTTATCAGATGTCCCTCGTCTGCCTTGGGAATGAAGACACCTGAAGAAGTTTAGTCGGGTCAACCACCTGATCTCGACAAACTGAGAGTATTTGGTTGTTTAGCATATGCTCATATTAGGCAAGACAAGGTCGAACCTAGAGCTCTGAGATGCATGTTCCTTGTATATCCTGAGGGAGTCAAACGTTATAGGTTGTGGTGCCTAGAACCAGGTCACAGGAGATGTATCACAAGTCGTGATGTAGTGTTCAATGAAGTCGAGATGGCGTTCAAGAAAATTGGTGATGCTGGTCGAAGTGCAGAAATCTTTGAAGAGGAGCAGGAGCAGGTAGAGATTCCTATTGAGGTGGAGCATAGTGATGTTGAAGTGCATAACTCAGATGAAGTCGAAGAAGAAGAGCAAGATGCTGAAGAGATTGAAGAAATTATTGATGACTACCTAGTAGTAAGAGAAAGGTCGAGAAGAGTCAGCAAGCCACCTCAGAGACTTGGTTATGCAGATCTTATAGCTTTTGCCTTAATCTCTACAAGTGAGGTACTTGAGGAAGAACCTAGAGATTACAAGGAAGCTATGAGGAGTCGAAACAAGACTGAATGGAGAAAAGCCATGGATGACGAGATGAAATATCTTCATAATAATAACACTGATCTGATTGAGAAACCTGCAGAAGCAAGGTTAGTTAGTTATAAGTGGATTTTTAAGGTCAAGGAAAGAATTGAATAAGTGATGTCAAAGCGCTTTAAGGCAAGGTTGGTTGCTAGGGGTTCACTCAGAAAGAAGGTGTCAACTTTAATGACGTATTCTCACATGTTGTAAAGCATAGGTTCATTAGAATGTTCTTGGCCATAGTGGCGAAGTTCGACTTGGAACATGAGAAAATGGATGTGAAAACAAGATTTCTGTATGGTGACCTAGACGAAACGATCCTGATGCGTCAACCTAAAAGGTATGCAAAAAAGGATAAGGAAGATTATGTGTGCAAGCTGAATAGGTCCTTGTATGGCTTGAAACAATCTCCTCGACAGTGGAACAGAAGATTCGACAAGTTCATGACACACATTGGTTTCACCAGGAGCCAACTCGATCACTGTATTTACTTTATATTTTGACCTGGAAACTCACTTTTTATTTTGTTAATTTATGTGGATGATATTGTCATAGGTAGAAACAGTGTCGAGGATGTAACAGAGGTGAAGGCTGAACTCAACAAGGAGTTTGAAATGAAGGATCTGGGAGCTGCCACCAAGATTCTTGGGATTGACATCCGAAGAGATAGAAAGCAGTTGAAGTTATGCTTATCTCAAGAGACATACCTACGAAAGCTTCTCGACAAGTTTGGTATGTCGAATTCAAAGCCTATTGTGACTCCGACAAATCCTCAATTTAAGCTTAGTACTATTCAAAGTCTGAGTACTAAAACTGAAAGAATCTATATGAGTAGCATTCCATATGCTAGTGTAGTAGGTTCTTTGATGTATGTTATGATACGTACCAGGCCAGACATCTCGTATGGTGTGAGCCTTGTAAGCAAGTATATGACCAATCTTAGAAAGACGCACTGGCAAGCTGTAAAGTGGATTATATATCAGGTACATAAATGGGTCTCTGAAAAGAGTATTGATTTATGGTGGAGCCTGTGGTGATGATAGAAAATTCGAAATAGAAGGGTTTGTCGACTCTGATTATGTAGGTTGTATGGATTCCAGAAAGTCTATTTCTAGATATGTGTTAATTATGTTCGACACAACAATCAATTGGAAAGCAATGCTTCATAAGATTATTGTCTTATCAACCACTGAAGCAGAATATATTGCTCTCACTGAAGTTGTGAAAGAAGCATTGTGGCTTGAAGGTTTTGCATGAGCTGAAAGTTCAAGGTCGAAGTATCATTGTTAAATGTGATAGTCGAAGTATCATTGTTAAATCTGATAGTCAAAGTGCAATATACCTGGCGAAGAACTCAACTTATCATGAGCGAACCAAGCACATTGATGTGAGGTTGTACTTTGTCAGAGAGATAATCAAGCATGGTAAAGTCCAGGTGCTGAAGGTTTTGACTGATGACAATGTTGCTGATATGATCACCAAGACGTTTTCAAGTTGCAAGTTTTTCACTATATGCAGTTGATAAAGCTGCATGATGAAAGCTAATTTATTCCCTGTTATTGTAGAGTTAGATCCAAGGTGGAGATTTATGAGATTTTGGGTCGAACTCTAACTCTGTCGAGGAATATCTTTCATGTGTTTCAACAGGAGACAAACACGAAGTCGAAGTTAGGTCATGTGCTGATGTTGAAGGGTTACATACTATAGTCGAAGCTAGTTCTAGTATGTAATGTCGAAATATATATTATTGACTTATTATGTCAAATTGGGGCTTGTGTTAACAATCCAATTGTTTAGTTAGCTTGTATTGTAAGCTAGTTAGTTAGTTTATAAATAGGCTAGATCACTCAAGTTGTTGAGTGAAATCAATTGTTATTTATTTATAATCATTTTTAAACCCTAAATGAGAAAGTGAATAGTAAACAATTTTCTTTAATCCTTCATATTCTTTCTCCTTTCTCTCTTTGTTCTAACCATTTTAATTGTTCACCCAAGAACTCCAGTTCTCAATCTTTATTTGTTGAGAGGTAGTTTGTGATCACAACAATATATGTATTTCATTCTTATCACTCCTGCAGAAGTTTCTTTTTCAAGCTTATATATATTGGGAGAAATATATGGATTTTGGGTAAAATTTACTCAGACTAAACTGTGATACTAGGATAATTTTAATTCTGTTTTTACTCAACTATTTTTGGAGTAGAATTAAAAGGTGTTAAGTTATTTCCGCCGCCGATTCACGGACATGTTTTCTGTAAATTGGCTGCAAAATAGGTGTCTATGTTGGTGGCAAGTCGAAATAGTATCTTACATACCTTCCAGTAAGAAATTGAAATAGTATCCTACATAACTTTTCTTGTTCAATAACTTGCAGCTTCAAAAGATACATAAATGTAGTTTAATTAATGACAGATTAAGGAATGAAGTGTTTATATACATTCTTGTTTAATTAATCCTGGCAGGTCAGACAATCAAAAGAAAAATGAAAAACTACACATAGAACAAATGACCAGTTCTGTCAGCAGGTTGTGGTAAAATCTCAGCTGCCACTTTTACATTCCACTAATAGTACCTATAACATCAACGATAAAGATAAAAATCATAGAGAATTACAATTGCACATTCTTGATGACATAGATATGGTGCTGATATAAGATTGACAATTTTATCTTAAATACTAAAGTCAGGAACAACCTTTTCTCACTTACATCTTGGTATTCTAATTCTGAAACAAATACTAAATTGGAAATAAAGGAAAGAAGAGCCATTACGGTGGAGAAAGTATGAACATGCGGTAGCAGTGACTTGCATTGTTGCCAAACACACTAAATTCCCCATCCTAGTTTCTATGAACTACACACATATGGATATAGCACAAATTGAACATATGGATATCAATACACTTTGGCTAATATACATCTGTCTGAGAAATATATATAACTTCAGATATTTCAACTAGAATTTAACTTCAACATGTATGTATAAGTAACTTTTTTGTAAATATTTTTAAAGGATTTGTCTATTTATATAACAACAGACTGATTTAGATTCCTGGTTGATATTGAGCAGGCGATTTTGGCGTCGCTGCACAGCTTACAAGGACCATGTCAAAGCGTAATACGGTAGTTGCTGTCTTTAATATCATTTTAATGTTATTGCATTATAGAATCTATCAAATGAGGAGTAGGACCGTGATTTTAAAAATCTTAGATGACATAGATATGGTGCTGATATAAGATTGACAATTTTATCTTAAATACTAAAGTCAGGAACAACCTTTTCTTACTTACATCTTTTGAAGCTGTGATCATGAAAATTCGAATCAGGAGATTCAGGTCAAGGCTACAAATGAAATTGGTATTTTTACAAATGAAATTCGGAGCAGTGATTTGTATTTTTACATATGAAATTGGTAAAAATTTGTTGTGAATTGTGGTAACATGATATTACTTTATATGTGCATATACCTTTGAGCTCTTTGCACTTAACCCGTCTTTAGTTTTGCATTCTGATTTGTGGTGGTTGTTTATTTCTGCTGGTTAAGTTCCACTGATGTGTGTTTCACATTCTTATAACACTTAAAATTAAAGTAGAATTTTGAGATATGACTGTCTTTTTTCTTAACATAAACTTGCAACATTTGATCTTAACTCGTACAGAAGTATGCGTCTGAAGTATTGAGTCTATTGACTACTAAATTGGCTGTGATTGTTCATGTCCATACATAACTTTTATGCTCTGCCATACATGTGATATCTAATATGCATGTTAAGTAAATGTTTTTAAAATGAAATATTGGCGATAAGTTATTAAGCCAATTTTGGAAGTTAGTTATTCATTCGATAAGAAATTACAAATATTGTATGGGAAAGAGTCTGTTCTTTTATTTCTGTTTTAGGAAAGTTGATTTTCCATATTAAAGATATATTTATTGTTATTAATTGCAGGAAATGTCAGCTTCTGTAGTTGATTTTCCAAAGCACCAAATGTACCGTCACCGAAAGTGAATAATTGAAACAAAAGGTACACAAGTACCTCTAATCAGACATGTTCAATTCTACTGTTAAACAAAAGTGGTTGGCTCGGCGACTAAGGCGGTAGCAGAATATTATTAATGTTTCATTGTTTTCACGCAGATCTATGGAGAATATGTGAGTGGATCCATTAGTGATGAACACAGACAAGATGTTATCTGCAACTCTTGCCCTGGTGCAGGGGCTTGTGGTGGAGTGTATACAGCTAATACCATGGCTTCTGCAATAGAAGCTATGGGCATGTCTCTTCCATATAGGTAAGTACATTGGTAGATTTTTGGCGCTATCATTTTTAGTGTGCTGATCCTTATAATTATATGCAGAATACTACGTCATTAGACATTTTTATGACTTAAAACATACTTTGTGGTCATGTTGTAGATTTGATAGACTAAGATAATTTTATCAAGTATGCTCCTTATGCAAAAAAAAATTGGTAGTAGAAATCCAAAAATTGAAATACTATCACTGATTTAATTTGTTTGGTGGTAGTACTTGGTCACTTCAAGAATTCAATTGTTCTTGAGATTTTCACACATGTCAGCTACTACATCAAGGTACACATGGAATCTTTTTAGAACTCTTCTTCAATCATGTCTTTTTCATTGCCAATGAATAGTGGTGTAAACCATATTATGAAAAATGTTTTATATAATAACATTGCCATGTGAATTGTTTGTTGCATCTAAATGCTAAGCAGAACAAAACCCAAATTATCAACTTGTGTAATTGGTTACTTTATGAAAACATATGCTTTTAATTATGTTATT
Source organism: Lathyrus sativus (assembly GCA_963859935.3). Classification (NCBI taxonomy): domain Eukaryota; kingdom Viridiplantae; phylum Streptophyta; class Magnoliopsida; order Fabales; family Fabaceae; genus Lathyrus; species Lathyrus sativus. Next base: position 676,770,665 of record OZ012738.1, on the reverse strand, counting down.
TACATATTCTAATTTGGGATTTTAGATTGGAGGGAATGTAATAGGACCCAAGATGAGAAGGTGGACTCCAAGATACTACTAGGACCTCTAGAAAGAGTGAATCAAACACACATGTACTCCATGATTTTTGCAGCTGGCCAGTTCTATTGCAGTTCAAGCTTAACTATGCAACAACTTTCATCTAGTTTTCCTGCTGTTCTGTTCACTTGTTCTTGTAGTGAGAGAAATTAGAAGCAGAAGTCAAGATGCACTTGGTGAACTTGCATTGAAAATCCTTGATATAAATGATCCTTGGTCCTCCTAACTTTTATTATAACATTTACAATTTTGTTTTTTAAAATATGTATAGTAAAAGTAGATACTGATTGCAATTTTCTTTAGATTTTATGATATTGTTACGCGAGGTGGAGTTCTATACTCAGTTACATTTATGTTTTGGTTTGTCACAAATTCACTGGATATTTGCAATGTGAGCCTTTTACAATACTATTGATTTTTAGATGCAATGTACTGAAACTTGTTACTAATATACATTATCCTTGTTATATAAATAGTAGCTCAATTTGTTCTTTAGTAGAAATAATTTAAAGAAAAAAATAATACTATATTTAAAAATATTTTAGTAGATAATAATTAAAATAAAATAAAATATATAAAAAAATGCAAATACAGCCTCGTGACGCATGTTTTTGGGATTGATTTGCAACTGTCATAACATGCAAATTGCGGCAGTTATAGCCGTCGTAACTTGCAAAAATAACCATCGCAATTCTTCAATTTTCTTGTGGTGTTTAAGGCAACGATTATTAAATGTAGGTGCATATGGCAACGCTTAAAAAGCGTCGCCTCATAAGCCACAAATACTCGTCCCCTATTCCGTTGGTTTAGGCAACGTTTTTCAAAAGTGTGCCCAAAAAACTTGAAAAAACGTCACCTTAGACAATAGGCAACGCTCGCATAGGAGACACATAGAAAACGTCCCCTATTCTTTTAGGCAACGATTTTTAGAGTTATAGCAACATTTTTCAATTGTTGCTGGAGAGCCTAAATGTTGTAGTGGGTCGAACTCTAACTCTGTCGAGGAATATCTTTCATGTGTTTCAACAGGAGACAAACACGAAGTCGAAGTTAGGTCATGTGCTGATGTTGAAGGGTTACATACTATAGTCGAAGCTAGTTCTAGTATGTAATGTCGAAATATATATTATTGACTTATTATGTCAAATTGGGGCTTGTGTTAACAATCCAATTGTTTAGTTAGCTTGTATTGTAAGCTAGTTAGTTAGTTTATAAATAGGCTAGATCACTCAAGTTGTTGAGTGAAATCAATTGTTATTTATTTATAATCATTTTTAAACCCTAAATGAGAAAGTGAATAGTAAACAATTTTCTTTAATCCTTCATATTCTTTCTCCTTTCTCTCTTTGTTCTAACCATTTTAATTGTTCACCCAAGAACTCCAGTTCTCAATCTTTATTTGTTGAGAGGTAGTTTGTGATCACAACAATATATGTATTTCATTCTTATCACTCCTGCAGAAGTTTCTTTTTCAACCTTTATTCAATCACCATTTTCTTCTTCAGAATGGACATGTTTAAATATGGAAGAGCTATATTAACTAATCACAAATCTAAGACATTGTTTTTGTGTGCATCGCCAACATATCATCACAAACATCTTATTATATTTTTGTGCTTTAAAATGGTTGGTTTGCTTGTGTTGATTCCAATTTAAGATCCATGTTATTCATAGTACTAAAGAAGAAGTGCAATTGTTGTTCTCTTTGTGAAAATTCACCACTCATGTTTCTCAACATTCTTCCATCACTATGAAAATTCACATATTGAAGTGTTTACATTCACAAAAGATACTTCAACAATCCATGTACGTGTTAATTGTGTTCATTTTCCATGTTTGATCTTATTCCTTCATTATTAGATTCTTCGCCATTGTTATTAATATCTGTTGTTGAACTTATTTGAGTAGCTTTTTGAAGCAATGCACTTGCTGAAATGTGTGGTGTGGACAACATGTTCTCTTGTTGCATTGATGGATTACCAAAGAGTGAAGAAAAACCTTCATGATGATGATGATAGACTTCACTTATGTTATTGAATTGGTATGGATTGTGCTATTGTTGGTCTTTGGAAAGAAACTTAAGATAAAATGTAGTACCGATGAAGTAGTGTTATTGATGTTTCCTTAAATATCAGGAAGTTGCAAAATACCATGATGAAGATGAAGTTGCTTGATTGAGAATGATGAAGAAAATCTTTTTAGAAAGTTTGATTTGGATAAGTGATGAATAAAGTTGAGGAAAACATTGATTGGTATTGTTGACCAAATGATGATGATGGTGATGGTGATTGTAATAAATACTCTCTTCGTTTCAAAATGAACGTCGTTTGAGGGTTTGCACAACCATTAAGAAATGTTTTTTTATTAAATTGATCTTATTAATGTGTTGGAAATAATGTAAAGAGTAGTAATTAAATGACACAATTGAAAAATAACAATTATTCATTTTAAAATGTTTTGTAACAAAAATAACATTCATTTTAAAACAAAAATTTTCTCGTAAAATGACAGTCATTTTGAAACGGATGAAATATATATCGAGAGATTATGTATTTCATCACTAATTAGAAATTATTTATTTTCAACACATTAATTATTATTTGTGGTATCCTTACCATTTGTTCTTAGAAGACATTTTTAAATGAGGAGTTAGCATGACCCATTGTTTAATTGTAGCACATTACTCTATTATTTGTTTTAGATAGGTCATTTAAGTCTCATTATGTGTACATTAATACCATATTTAGTCTTCATGTATTTTTATTAAGAATAATTTACCAATAATTAAGAATATTATGAACTTTCATAGGTCATAATTAGTATATTTATTTAAATTTCTTAACTTACGAAAGAATTGTATAAAGAAAAATCAATATTAATTATCGAATATAATATTTGTAGGAAATTTTACCCCATATCTAGGGCTGGCAATGAACCGAACCAACTCGAAAATAGTTCGAAATTCGATTCGACAATTAGATCGTTGAACTAGGTTCATGAACCTAATGAGTTGAGTATGAGCGAAAAATTAAGTTCGTTAGCTAAATGAGCTGAACTTGAACTCTACATAGTTCGACTCGTTAGGTTCATGAGTCAACTCGATTACATATGAGAATAATTATACTGTCTTTAAGATTAGATTTAAATATTTAATCTAAATCTTAGACAAATTTAATCTTCAACTTAGTAGTTTTTGAATTAGACTCTCAAATGTATCTCTTGAAAGTTGTGTAAGTTTTGAATTAGTAGATTTCGAAGATAAAGTTAAATTTCAATATGATAATTTTTATTTTATTTTTAAAAAAATATATTTATTTAAAATGTCAAATATACTAAAAAATATATATATATTTAAAAAAAATAGTTTTTAAGTCTGTGAATCATGTGAGCTGATCCTAATGAGTTGAACCAAACTGTTCGTGAACTTATAACAAGTCGAGTTTGAGCTTAAAAAAAAGTTCGTGTTGAACTCGAACTCGAACTCGAACTCGAAAAATTCTTAACGAGTCGAGCCGAGCTGAGGTGAGTTCGACTCGACTCGACTCATTTCCAGCCCTACCCATATCCCTACAATTATACCCATATCCCTACGTTAACATTTTTTGGACCAAAATATCCTCGTATAAAAATTTATAATTTTTTTCATTTGTTCATCGAAAAACTTTTTGCAAGTTTTTCGGTTCATATTTTTTTCTTTTGTTCACCGGAACCGGAAGACTTCCAAGAAGTCTTCCGGTTCACATTTTTTTTCGTTTATTCACTGGAAGACTTTTTGCAAATCTTCCGGTTCATATTTTTTTAAAAGTCTTCCGGTTAATGTTTTTTTATTTATTTTTAATATTGTCAATTATAATTTTTTTATTTACTATCCTATCATATAATTTATTAAAAATTAAAATTAACATTTATATAATATTGTCAAATATTATAATATTTAATTCTATTCATGAATTCAAATCAAAAGTAAAATATATAATATACAATTATATGTCTTAGTCATTTAATTTTATTTAATTCAATATCAAAGAATTATTTTAAGTTTCTGGATTCAAACATTGACCGAAAACATATATTAATCATTCTTTAAATTATCAGTATTTGAAAACTATATATTTAAGGAAAAAATCAGAATTCATTGAACAAGTAAAAAATAAATTGATGTCCAATAATAAATTTTTTAATATAAAATAAATGATGGAGGAAAAAACAAACACATAATGTCAATAATTTATTTTAAAATTTAATAGTTCTGATTCATTCTTATTTTATTACATAAAAATAACTATTATTTATATATATATATATATATATATATATATATATATATATATATATATATATATATATATATATATATATATATATATATATATATATATATATATATATATATATATATATATATATATATATATATATATATATATATATATATATATATATATATATATATATATATATATATATATATATATATATAATTACAATAATAAAAAATTTAATAATATTGATAATAATAATAATAATAATAATAATATAGTCCCAACAAGCAAATAATGAAAAAGATTATGATCTATTTGTTTTTTACTCACTTGTCTCAACTATTTTATTAATAATACTTTTATTCTAATTTAAATTATCAGTATATGAAAAATATATATTTAAGGCAAAAATCTGAATTTATTGAGCAAGAAAAAAATGAATTGAGGTTCAATAATAAATTTTTAATATAAAATAAAAGATGAATGGGAGAGAGAAAAATGACACATAATGTCAATAATTTATTTTAAAATTTTAAAAAAAAATGAACCAGAAGACTTCCAAAAAGTCTTCCGGTCAACAAACGAAAAAAATATGAACCGGAAGACTTGCAAAAAGTCTTCCGCTGAACCAACGAAAAAAATGTGAACCGGAAGACTTCCAAAAAGTCTTCCGGTGAACAAATGAAAAAAATTATAAATTTTTATACGAGGGTATTTTGGTCCAAAAAATTTTATGTAGGGATATGGGTATAATTGTAGGGGTATGGGATAAAATTTCCATATTTGTATAGTATCAGTAAGAGTTTCGATCCAAAACATTTCCTAACCAACGCACCACCTATTCCCCTTCTCATCTTATTGGTAACACATCCTTAATTTCCAAAACCTCCAAAGAAAGCATCTCCTAAAATCCATTATGTTTTTTTTATCAATAATGTCAAATCGATCATATCGATGACGTTAGACAATTTTTCCAATCTTTATCTATCATGGTGAATTCTCTTTAAGGTTCAAGCGCATGTTCATAACATGTTTGATCACATAATTTTTCCTAAGATGAATAAGCTCGTCAAACAATGACCACTACCAAGATCAACAACACAACTTCTTCTTGATGACTCCCCTGTCACTAATACACATTTCGTGTTCAAAATGATTTTCAGGCTCATGAGGCATATTCTGCTTTTGTGAAGAGCATTCAACAACATGATTCGTTGCCAAGTTTTAAAACAACAAAGTTGAGATTCAAACTTGAAGAATCAACCATCCTTCAATGTGCTTCTCACTATTCTGGTTCTCTCTCATCTTCAACAATACTCATCACAAAATGTCAAAACTATGATATTAATTTGATCACCTAAGCTACTTTTTCAAGAAATATCAATCAACAATCGGGCCACCACAAAAACCAACGGTTTACTAGAATTTTTAGCAAACAATCACGAATTGTAATTTACTAAACGGATTAAACTCGAAAAAAATATTAAAGATAATTTGTGCAGAAAAGTGCAACAAAAAGTGTTCGTGATTTGCCCCTAATGTTTGAATGTTAACAAACTGAACATAAACTTTTAAATGAAGCAATGTAAAATTGTTTTGAAAAAAGAAAATAGACAATAAAACATAATAAATGTCATAAAAATAAATGTTTCAATTGAAAAGACTTCAAAATTTTGAAGAAAATATGCAAACATATATTTTCTCACAAATTGTTTCTATCTGACTTGGATACTTTAATTCTATAAAAAATAAATGAAATCTGCGACATTTGATCACAACAAGAAATTAACTCATATACTAATACAATATTAACCGTTGACAACGGTTATCTCCACAAAACTTAACACATATCCCCTTACGTGGGATTCAACCTACTACTTTGCTTCCACATATCTTTAATGTTGAAACTGCTACAAACCACCCACCATGTTGATAACTGTCTTTGAACCCTCTAACTACCTCTGTCAAAAGTCAGCGGTTAACTCCCGTTGTGGCGTCAAGATACTTTTAAATCATCTAGTTTATGGACTTAAGAATATCTTAAGTCCTCAACAATTATGTGAATGCGTCGAATTATACACTTGTACACCATATCTCCATGTCAAAGTGTTGATTAGTGCAAACCTTTTTAAGATTTTAGATATGTTTGGAGAAAGAGTGATATTAATCTTGTGGATTTGTTCCTGAGACTCTTCCAAATCAGGTTTCGTGTGCGTTAGAATATAATATTGTTCCATATCATCTGACAAGGTGGTCGAACCATCTTTAGTCAAGATGGTTAATATGCAGAAGTTGTGTTTGAGACTCTTGATGCTTAGCATTTTCAAACATGATCCTTAACATTCTTTGTTAATTTTTTCAACTAAAATTTGCAAGCTAACAGATGTCTCACCCTCCCAAAAAAGAGTCCATTTTCGATCATGTACAAAAGATGGAAGAAAGATGACGTTTTTAGTAACTGCTCGACACTATTCATGATAGCTTGCACACGTCATAGTAATTGGACGTTTTTAGTCATCGTGAGCACTTTTTACCAAACCGTCACGTCAAAGACATGCGTGTAGATTATCATCATCACTTCGACTTTCTAGGAGATCATGAGCCATAAAATTAAATAATATTAAAAGAAATAATTTAATTTATTTTTTTTACCAAAAAATCAAATGTCAACGGTTGAATTCATGACGCCACTTGTCCAACTTTTAAGATGGAAACTGAAAACTTTTTTTCATGTGACTATATTTAGTTTCTACATCATTTAAAATTCAATTGAGGTAATAAATGGCCTTTTTGACGTCATTATTATCCTCTTGCGGTAACATACTATCTTTGTCAAATCAAATGCAAAAATATACATTGTTGCAATTCTTATTGAGTCGAGCCGAGATGAAACAAGTTCGACTCGACTCGATTCATTTCAAACTCTAAAATTATCTAATCAAAAGTATTTGTATGAGATTGTAAGAAATTCCTTTCAACTTAACTACTTAACTAGATATTAAGAATTCAAATTCAATAATGAGCATACATGAATGTTAAATTTTCTTTAAAAAAATATCTATTGTAGTTCTATCAAACTCGAGAAATTAGTCTCTGAAATTTCACGAAATAAATACTTTATTAAAAAGAACAAAAGATTTATGATAACTAGTAAGAAACTCGTGTTTACGCATGAGATACGTTTTTGGGTGGGATATGATTTTAGACACGCATTTGTTTGTAAATTGTAATAAAAATTGTAAGTTGAAAAAAAAACTTCAGAATGATATTAAATTTAAGTTGAAATAGTAATAAATGTAGAAGTTGGCCGTTAAACAACAATATCAAGAATAATATGATTAAAAATAAAAACTACTGGAACTTGTATTAGATAAATTATCGTTTTAGTTTTTTTTTACAAAGAAGACATTATTTTAAAAGAGAAAGATATTTTTATAAATTTACTTAATCTTTTTTGATAAGTTCCCTTAATCTTTTTCGCATATTAAAAAATAGAATCGATAAATTTGTACTATTCAATATTTGGATCAGTAATAAAGTTGTTCCCGTTTATAAGAATAATATTTTTTTTTCTTTATATAAATATATTTGAATCAATAGTAAAATTGTTCTCGTTTATAAAAATATTTAAATCAAAATATTTTTTGTTTTGACATTATTTATAAATATATTTGAATCAATAGTAAAGTTATTCCCGTTTATAAAAATATTTAAATCAAAATTTTATTTTTGTTTTGACTGCTTTTTAAAATATATTTGAATCAATAGTAAAGTTGTTCTCGTTTATAACAATAAAAATTTCTCCCATATAAAAACATTTTAATCAACAATGTATTTTTATATATATATATATATATATATATATATATATATATATATATATATATATATATATATATATATATATATATATATATATATATATATATATATATATAAATATTAATTTTGTTTCGACACTATTTTATAAAAAAATTTGAATTAATAGTAAATTGTTCTCGTATATAAAAATATTTGAATCAGTTGTAAAATTGTTTCTGTTTATAACAATAATATTACCTTTTGCGTATATAAAAATATTGAATCAATTATTGATAAACTTCTATTATTCAATATTTGAATCAGTAGTAAAGTTGATACCGTTTATAACAATAATATTTGTTTTTGTATATAAAAATACTTTAATCAACAATATTTTTTTCCTGTATATAAATATTATTTTTGTTTTGACATTATTTATAAATATATTTGAATCAATATTAAAGTTGTTCTCGTTTATAAAAACATTTAAATCAAAATATTATTTTTGTTTTGATATTATTTATAAATATATTTGAATCAATAGTGTAGTTGTTCTCGTTTATAAAATTATTTAACTTGTAAAAATATTTGAATCAATAATAAAGTTATTCTTGTTTATATCAATAAAATTTTCTCCACTATATAAAAATATTTTAATCAATAATATATTTTTTTCTGTATATAAATATTAATTTTGTTTTGACACTATTTTATATAAAAAAATTAAATCAATAGTAAAATTGTTTCAGTATATAAACATATTTGAATTAGTAGTAAAGTTATTCTCGTTTATAACAATTATATTTTTTTGTGTATATAAAAATATTTCAATCAACAATATATTTTTTTTCTGTGTATAAATACTATTTTTGTTTTGACATTATTTATAAAATAATTTGAATCAATAGTAAAGTTGTTCCCGTATAAATTAGTAATTTAAAAGAAAAATTTAGATTTATTTTTAATAATTTTTTCCCATTACAAAATGAATTTATAGATCTTTTATCATAAATATGAATAGCAATAAAATAAACTTATTAAATATTGTTTTTTAAAAAATTGAAAAAAAATAATAAATTTGTTTGATTTAAATATTAAAAGAATTAAAGATATATAATTATTAAGAAATTCAAATAATTTATGGTAAACAAAACTACAAAAGAAATTCAAATACAACATGTTTGAAAATAATGTGGCACTATTTATATCATGGTGTTAATGTTGTATATCTAATATCTTGACACTATCTATTAGGCTAATAGATAAGGCTAAGGAAGGTGCCACAGAGAACTGAGGTTAAGATAATGGCTTACCGTCTTTGCTCCTCTTCTCCTTCCTCTCTCTTCCACGACCCACCCTCCTTCCCTTCCTCTTCCCGCAAATCCAAACTTCGAAACTTCTCATCTTCTCTCACTCCTCTGTCCAAAACCATTCTCCAATCCAACCATGTCTCACTACAAGAACCCATTCCGCAACAACAATCCGAAGAAGACGCAAAATTTGATAACCCAGTTGCTAAGTCTACTTCCTCGAAAAGCACTAACATATGGGTCAATCCCAAAAGCCCCAGAGCCAAACAATTCGGGAAGAAATCTTATGATGCAAGGTATAATTCTCTTCTCAAGCTTTCCAAGTCTTTGGATTCATGTAATCCCACTGAAGATGATGTTTCTAGAATTTTAGAGAGTTTAGGAGATAATATTCTAGAACAAGACGCAGTCATGATCATCAATAACATGGATAATTCTGTTGTTGTACCTTTTGTTCTTCGGTATATTCAGAGCAAGATTAGAGCTAATAGAGAGGCGATTCTTTATAATGTTACACTTAAGGTGCTTAGAAAGTGTAAGGATTTGGATGGTGCAGAGAAGGTGTTTGATGAAATGGTTAAACGAGGGGTGAAGCCTAATAATATTACTTTTTCGACTATAATTAGCTGTGCTAGGTCTTGTTATTTGCCCAATAAGGCTGTGGAGTGGTTTGAGAAGATGCCGTCGTTTGGATGTCAACCTGATGATGTTACGTACTCGGTTATGGTTGATGCTTATGGAAAAGCTGGTGATCTTAATATGGCTTTGAGCTTGTATGATCGTGCCAGAACGGAGAACTGGCGCCTTGATAATGCGACGTTCTCTACGGTGATTAAGATGTATGGTGTGGCGGGAAATTATGATGGATGTTTGAATGTCTATGAAGAAATGAAGGCTCTTGGGGTTAAGCCTAACTTGGTTGTTTATAACACTCTTTTGGATGCCATGGGAAGAGCTAAGAGGCCATGGCAGGCCAAGGCTATATATAAAGAGTTGATAAATAATGGACTTTTTCCAAATCGAGGAACCTATAGATCTCTCATACATGCCTATGGTAGAGCGCGCTATTCTGAAGATGCTCTCCTTGTGTATAAGGAAATGAAGGAAAAGGGAATGCATTTGGATACGCATCTTTATAATACCCTTTTAGCTATGTGCGCTGATGTTGGTTACACTGACCAAGCGTTTGAAATTTTTGAAGACATGAAAAGTTGTGATATCTGCAGTCCGGACAGTTGGACGTTCTCGTCCTTGATTACCGTATATTCCTGCCTTGGGAAAGTTGAAGAGGCTGAAAGAATGATGATTGAAATGGTTGAATCTGGGTTTGAGCCTACTATTTTTGTTCTGACTTCGCTCGTCCAATGCTACGGAAAAGCCAAGCGTAACGATGATGTTGTGAAGACATTTAATGATCTATTGAATATGGGCATTGAACCGGATGATCAATTCTGCGGTTGTCTTCTGAATGTTATAACCCAAACCCCAAAAGAAGAACTTGGCAAGCTAACAGATTGTGTGGCGAAGGCTAACCCAAAACTTGGGTCTGTGGTGAGATATTTGGTGGAAGGGCTGGAGGGTGATGGAGAGTTCAGAATATATGCGTCAGAACTCTTAGGTTCAATTACTGATAAAGTAAGGAGGGCATTTTGCAATTCTTTGATTGATCTTTGTATCAACTTGGATTTGCTTGACAAAGCATGCGTGCTTCTTGACCTTGGTTTGACACTTGAGATATATCCAGATATACAATCCAAATCTCAAACTCAGTGGTCTTTGCACTTAAAGGGTCTCTCAGTTGGAGCCGCGCTGACAGCATTTCATGTTTGGATAAATGACTTGTCTAAGTCTTTTGAATCAGGAGAGGACCTTCCACCACTGCTCGGGATCAATACTGGTCATGGGAAACACAGGTATTCCGAGAAAGGTTTGGCAGATGTTATTGAGTCGCATATAAAGGAACTCAATGCTCCATTTTGGGAGTCTCCCGATAAGGCTGGCTGGTTTTTGACTACACAGGTAGCAGTCAGTTCATGGATAAAGTCTAGGGATTCGTCTAAACTAGTTTCTGCTTAATTTATGAACTACGCAGTTATCAGAAACTCTAGCAATGACTTTTATATTCACAATGTAGTTTTAATTCATTTTCCTCATCTTAAGAGGAAGTTTTTTGTATTAGCTACATAAGTAACTCTTGTTTTATTTTGGGTTCCTTATAGAGTAAATGAAGATCTAGAACAATTATGTAATCTGGTAATTGTTTAAAGAGGTTACTGCTCCAGTTTTTTAGGACATTAAAAAAGTGAGAAGACCCGATTGACCAACGGCATTGCTGAATATTATTTCTCAACCATTTAAATTGCAGAAAAATAAGACCTCAATGTCATTTTGACATGATAATGATATGATGCAACAGCAATTTATGAGACACTGGCAGAACATTTTACTAACTTCATTACTGTCTTCACTTTGAGAAAATAATTTACTCTAAACTCCATTCAAGGGATAAACTCAAACTTGCAAGAGCCATGGCCTACAATTGAACAAAGAGAAAATATATCATTTGAAATGATAATGTTTCAAAACCATAGAAACAGAAAGAATTAAAAATAAAGAGATAGTATTATTACTTGGATCAAGAGCATTAATCAATGCAGCAGAGTTGAAATAGCAAGATCCTCCTTTGTTCTTGAACTTCTGATAGTAATTATTGAAGACATAAGAAGCATGATCCTTGATTGTATTTGGAAGATAACATGGTTGGTTCACTTTTATCTTGCTGCAATCTGCTCCACCAACATTACAAGCCCAATCCATGGCCCTTTGCAACTCATCATCTGGTGTCTGCTCATCAGCTATGCACCATTCCATGAATTGTCCTGAAATTTCACAATAACTCATCATAATCAAATAATACCTTGCAAAATGAATCATATACTTTTAATACAACTTATTAAAACACAAATTCGGGCAATGCTGATTTTACCCGATGCTTGAAATGATAGTGTTGCAAGAAGCATAGTTATAAAAAATTTGAGCATTGAAGACGTCATTTTTCTTCAGGAGTTTCTAATATCTAACCTTGAACTATATTCCATATAGTGACATGATATATATAATATTTATTTTTTCCAGAATCTGAGACACCAAGCTTTGGCCCTACATCAGTTTCTTCACTGTCACAGTAACTAATTTGAAACTTTTTTGGTTTCTAGAATGTCCCAATCACATGATTTTGTTATACTAAACTTTTTTGCTTTTCTTATATTCAGATCTTAGATGTGGAAATTCAAATAAATAATCCAGGAGGTCTGATCTAAGCATACTTTCTTTTGCAATGAGGAATCTAGATGACTGATTTTCCAAGCAAGGTATAAGAGTCTATGTATAAAGCATAAGTTAGGATGCCTAAAGGAAATTGCAAAATAAACAAATCATAAATATTCCTACTATTTGTTTATACCATACCTTTCTTCAATTAAATTTCATGGCTTTTTGTGAAGAGTTTGATAGTCTCATTCATGAAAAACAAGCAAAGAGTGATAGTGAGAAAAACAGCTCTAACAATCATGAATAATATAAAAAAAGTTAGATGTTAGTAGAAAATTCTCATTTGCCCTTCCTTCTAAATCTACCACCTTTTTAAAATGGGGTTAATATTGGTCTAAATATTTCAATTTCCAACCAAATTAGCATTGTTGTTAAGATTGTAATTTCTTGTGTAGGTAGTGCTCGACAAAAATAAGGATGTGTCGAAACTTGTAATGTGTGTCGAGTAGCATTAGATTTCGAAGTGTCGAATCAGATTGCTTGACACAGAATTTCGACTTAGACCAAAATAGATATTTTAGACTTTAACTTAGGGAGAAAGCTAACTCAATTATAAATAGAAGGAATAACCCCTACTTTGAGTAAGAAGTAAGATATTCTTGAAATCACTTGCAGTTGCAAAATTAACAAGATTTTTCACAGATTGTGGGCAGAAAGAAACTCTCTTCTTCCATATTTGAGTCAAACCCTAATTCTCTTTTCTTCCTAATTTAATTTTTCTTTTTTCTTCCATTAACAATTGCTGCGCAAAATCACTCTTGCAGTCAAGGTGTGCTTGATTCACTCAAGTGAAAAGTGAAGAATAAGGGATTTTGATCCGTTGATTGAATCTTGTTCATCAAGACTGGTTCAAAATTACTCAAAGTCTTGGGCTAATTTCAACATTTGATATCTAGAGTTCTGGTTGTGATTCGTGGACGCAATGACGATGAATCATCTGAACATGCATTTTTCGGCGAGTCTCTTAATTCTAAAGGGCCAGCATTATGAGAATTGGTGCAAACAGATGAAAGTGGTTTTCTGTTATCGAGATCTTTGGGATCTTGTGAAGGAAGGAGTAACACCACTGCAGAAAACGCGTCGAATTAAGAAAAGTCTGCATACAAAGGATTGAAGAAGAAAGACTATAAAACTCTCTTTATAATTCATCAATGTGTTGATTCATATAATTTTGAAAATGTTAGTAATGTAGAATCAACAAAAGAAGCATGGGAAATCTTGGAGAAATCGTTTGGAGTTGTAGAGAAGGTGAAAGAGGTGAGGTTACAAACTCACAAAAGGACATATGAATTGCTTCAGATGGAAGAAAGTGAAATTATAACTAATTTTTTCACTAGGGTTACAAAGCTGGTGAATAAAATCAAGGTATGTGGAGAAGCGTTGACATAAAGATTAGTTGTTTCAAAAATATTGAGGTCATTGGCTCCAAAGTTCGACCATGTGGTAGTAAATATAGAAGAGTCGAAAGACTTGTCAACATTGACAAAGGAAGAGTTTCAAGGGACGCTTGAATCTCATAACAAAAAATGACTGAAAGAGTTGCAGGAAAGTAGAAGAGTGATGTGGTTTTGCAGGCGCATTCAACAAAAGAAAACGAAAGACAAATGAAGTTGGAATGACAATAAAGATAGATGAGGCTACAATAATTTGACTGTTCAAAATCAGCAAGAAGGAAACCGGTCGAATTAGAGAAAACTCTGGAACTAAGGCAACCAAAGAGGTGACACTACAGGTAGAGGAAAAGGTGGTGGTCGAAAACCTAACAAAAGTCATATTTATTGTTACAATTGTTAGAAGTATGATTACTATTTTAGTGATTGTCCTAAAAAGCAGAAGAATCAAAAATTGATTTAAAGTTGGCAAAACATGAAGAAGAAGAGATGTTGCTGATGGTCACAACAAGAGATGAAGAAATATTTCAGGACCAATGGTACTTGGACTCAGAATGCTCATCACACATGACTGGTAGGAATGATTAGTTTGTAAACATAAGCCTTCAATGAAGAACATAGTGAAATTTGCAAATGACAATACTCTAGCAGCTAAAGGTATTGGTGATGTTCTGATATGAGTAGAGATGTCCAAAGGTCAGTAATTTCCAATGTGTTGTACATACCACGCATGAAGAGCAATTTGCTCAGTATAGGATAGCTGGTCGAAAAGAAATACAAGGAATCAATCAAAGACAAGATGATGAGAGTTATCGACTCAGGAGGAAGGTTAATCTTTAAGGCTCCTATGTCTCAAAATAGAACCTTTAGATTGAACTTAATGTGGTGGAGCATAAGTGTTTTGCAACTGCATCCAACATAGATGAATGAATATGACATTATAGACTTGTCCATCTCAATTTAAAAGACATAAGAAATTTAAAGAAAATAAATATGGTTTCAGGATTACCAGAAATCGACATCCCAATGCGAAGAATGTGTGCAGGCGAAGCAACACGAGAACAACTTCAGCAAGGATGCAAGAATCAAGTTGAAGGTAATTCTTGAAGTCATATACTTGGATGTATATGGTTCTATCCAGGTGGATTTGATTAGAGGTAACATATACTTTGTCACTTTCATAGATGATTTCAGTTTAAAATTGTAGACTTACCAGATCAAGAAGAAAAGTGAAGTGATCGAGGTATTTGTCAAATTTAAATCTATGGTTGAAAGACAAAGTGGTCGAAAGCTAAAGATTCTGAGGACTGATGGTGGTGGAGAGTGTGTTTTGAAATATTTTGATGCATCATGTGAGAAAGAAATTATGCATGAGATGGTGCCACCCTACACTCCACAACATAATGGAACTGCAGAAAGGAAGAATAGAACCATCACGAATATGGTGAAAAGTATGTTAAAAGGAAAGCATCAATCTAAATAATTATGGGGAGAAGTTGTATCGACTGTAACATACATCTTGAATAGATGTCTGACGAAGAAGCTAGAAGGAGTTACACTAGAAGAATGTTGGTCTAGTGTTAAGCCTAACCTAAGTTACTTGAAGGTGTTTGGATCTATAGCACATAGACATGTGTCAGATCAGTTGGGAAGAAAACTTGATGACAAGTCGAGTCAAATGATCTTGATAGGATAACATTCGACTGTAAGATACAAGTTGTTCGACCTAGTGAACAAGAAAGTTGTGATCAGCAGAGACATGATCATATATGAGCTTAAGGAATGGGATTGTATTGAGAATTTTAAGAAGGATTATGTGAGAATCTTATGTGAGCTAACCCGAGGAAACATATTGTGTAAAACACACTGATGACGAGAAAACGCATCGGTTATAGCGCTAGATTTCATTGACTTATACCGCGCATTCACCGTTTTAACGCTCGATTCCTCGAGTTTTTCTTAC
Organism: Lathyrus sativus; assembly: GCA_963859935.3. Lineage (NCBI taxonomy): Eukaryota > Viridiplantae > Streptophyta > Magnoliopsida > Fabales > Fabaceae > Lathyrus > Lathyrus sativus. The sequence continues at coordinate 676,754,530 of OZ012738.1, read as the reverse complement.
TATTTTGCAGGTACATCGATATGTGAGGCCAAATCAAGAATTAAGAAGAAAAGAACAAAGAAACCACAAGAAATGAAGCAAGACAGAAGCCTGCATAAAACTCTGCATAATTTGTTACGACCACGGTCGTTACAAGGGTGTCACGACCGTGACACCTTACTTTGGGACCTCACGACCGTGAGGAATGAGTTACGACCGTGACACTTGAAAACGTAAGACAACGAGCGTGAAGACCTTGTCACGCCCGTGACAAGGATATAACTTGATTCTTTTGACTCAGACTACGTCAAAGTCACCAGTGAAGCCACTCCTCCTAGTAATTCTCACGTGAGGGAGATTTCTCCCACTTTCTGCTGCCACTTTCCAACATTTTCTCAACCACTTCAGCAAAGCCCAAGAAGCAAAAGACCCAAGACCAGCCAATTGGAAGCTCTATAAATAGGACCGGCTCAGAAGGATTTGGGGACAGACTTCAGTATCCAAATTTCCTGCGGAAGCTCTGCCGAATTACCTTACCATCAGAATTATTATTTCTAGCATTTTATTTTCTGCCTTTTTTATTTGTATCCAAACCAACCGTGTAACAATTTCCAACATTAGGGAATTGTTATACTTTTATTTGTTTCCAGCCTTCAGCATTTCGTTTTAATTTTTATTTCCGCCTACTCCAAGCTTTCCGGTCTGTGGAAGAAGGAGTCTACTCAGATATTTGTTAATCAGGTTTTTTTTTCAGTTATTGCAATTTAATTTATTTAATTTATTTATAATGTCCAATTATTTCTCTGCCATTAGTAAACTAATAAATAACTCTGAGTCTGATTTAACCTCGATGAGTAGCTAAATACCTTAGGGCGGTATGTAGTTATAACTAACTTAACCGGTAAAATATAACCATGGGCTAAAATAATTAATCGCTTAACATTCTGGCTGATACTTTTTAATTAAATTCGACCTTCTCGTTACGAGAGTAAGAAAAGGGTATTAGGTTGGGTCAAGACCACGAGAGTGTGAGATTTTAACCAGATAGCTAAAGTTAGGCATCTAAATTAAATACAGCGAGAGCGCTTTAAGATAGATTAGAATTATTTAGTTTCCAAAAATTATCTCTAAACACTTATGGGCTAGCGAGAGCAGGCATAGGGCTTTAGGGATAAGATCTGATTCAAGACCACGAGAGTGTGAGTTGAGGGTATTCAAACTAGTAATCTCTACCGAGTAGATTAAGTGAACATCTTTATAAGCCTAGGTTAGATTGACCCACCTAAGTTAGTATAATTACATACCGACCGTTTTAGTATTGTTTTATTAAAAACTTGAATCTAATTCCGCCTTCAATAGTCTTAGAAAACCAACAACAATCGTGACAACTATTCGCCTTAGCTAAACTAGGAGTTCATCTAGCACTAAGTAACGATAGAATCCCTGTGGATCGATAATCTTAAATATTACTTCGATAGGCTGTGCACTTGCAGTAAGATACCGCTGGACGCATAAGTAGACACGTCTTTAGCCCATCAAGTTTTTGGCGCCGTTGTCGGGTGATTCCTTAATTTAGTTACTAGTGCACTTAGGTAGCATTGTCTAGACTAAGGTATCAACAATTTAATTTAATCTAATCTCCAAGTGTATGCCACGTACTCGCTCTAAAAGCGAAGACTTGTAACCTCTAATCCCTGAATCGGAACGCTTCTTACACGTAAGAAGACGTATACTCGATTTCGAAAATAATTCCAACATTCCAGATCTTCAATTAGATCCGCCTGAACCAGTCGTAAAATCAGAAGACGCAGGAATGGCTGACGAACAAGCTCATCCACTCAAGTATTACGCTAATCCTTCGCAGGGTGAACCGCATTCAAGCATTGCAGCACCGGCTATCAACCGAAACGATTTCGAACTAAAACCATCATTGATATCAGCCGTGCAACAAAACCAATTCGCCGGAAATCCTACCGAGGATCCGAATCTCCATCTTTCGATCTTTGTGCAATATGCAGATACCGTAAAAGCCAATGGAGTTACCCAAGAAGCTATTAGACTACGTCTATTTCCTTTTTCGCTTCGAGACAGAGCAAGAGCATGGCTTCAATCTCTGCCTTCAAACTCAGTAACTACGTGGGAACAGCTTAAGAAAGTTTTCTTGAATAGGTATTTTCCACCTAGCAAGACAGCTATGCTGAGAGCTCAGATCAACGGATTTAAGCAAAGAGAAAGTGAATCATTATTCGAAGCTTGGGAACGCTATAAGGATCTACTTAGGCTTTGTCCACATCACGGATTAGTAGAATGGATGGTCATCCATACCTTCTATAATGGACTCTTGTACAATACAAGAATGACAATTGACGCTGCCGCGGGTGGTGCATTGATGGACAAAGAATATAGTGATGCCTATGCACTTATCGAAAGTATGGCTCAGAATCATTACCTTTGGGGAAGCGAAAGAGTCGCAACTGAGAAACCAACAAAGGGAGGTATGTACGAAGTAAGTAGTATGGACCAAGTCAATGCGAAGTTTGACCAACTAAGCCAAAAGATCGACAACTTGGCCATAACACCCGCAGCCACCGTGGCTGCAGTAACACCCAACTGTGAGTTATGTGGAGTCCCAGGACACGAAGTCTCTGATTGTCAACTATTGACAGGAACTCCCACTGATCAAGTGAATTATGCTCAAGGAAACCCTTACTCAAACACATACAACCCAGGTTGGAAGAATCATCCGAATTTCTCCTATAAGAGTAACAATGCTTATTACGCACCAGGTCAAGCACCAGCTACATCACCAGGATATCAAAAGACTGCTCCTAATATCCCTAGAAAGTCGAACCTTGAATTGATGATGGAGAGCTTTATAGCTAGCCAATCTCAGACGAACAAGGACTTCTTAAACCAAAACATTCACACTAGTGAGCAGATTAAACAATTAGTGAGCAAAGTAGATGCATTAGCTACACATAACAAAATGCTTGAAACTCAGATTTCACAAGTAGCTCAACAACAAGCACCTACTGCTGCACCAGCTGGAGTGTTCCCTGGACAACCTCAACCTAATCCGAAAGGACATGCTAATGCTGTAATATTAAGAAGTGGCAAGGAACTTGACGGACCTACCGATCCAAGACTTGACAATCCAGCCATGTACCAAAAACCGGATAAACCGACTGAAGTGGTGAATGATCCAGAAGAAAAGGAAGATGAAAGTCAAGAGGTAGTGGAGAAAGAACAACCTTATGTGCCTCCACCACCCTATAAACCACCAATTCCGTACCCTCAAAGACTAATAAGTTCCAAGACGACGGGTCAATTTAAGAAATTTGTAGAACTTCTGAAACAGTTGAATATTACTATTCCGTTTACAGAAGCAATTACCCAAATACCCTCGTATGCCAAGTTTCTAAAAGAAATCTTATCCAATAAGAAAAAGATAGAGGATAACGGAACAGTTACACTTACTGCCGAGTGTAGCGCCATAATTCAGAATAACATGCCTCCTAAGCTAAAAGATCCAGGAAGTTTCTCTATACCCTGTGTAATAGGAAAATTCGTCATTGACAAAGCTCTATGCGATTTAGGAGCCAGTATCAGTGTTATGCCCTTAACGATTTGCAAAAGGCTAGACATGGGAGAACTAAGACCAACAAAAATGTCTGTTCAGCTAGCCGATCGCTCTGTTAAATATCCTGTAGGCATACTAGAAAACGTCCCAGTACGTATAGGACAATTCTACATTCCTACTGATTTTATAATCATGGACATCTCTGAAGACTCCACTACACCTATCATACTAGGAAGACCATTCTTAGCTACCGCCGGAGCTATAATAGACGTAAAAAGAGGAAAGCTAACCTTTGAAGTAGGTGAAGAGAAAGTTGAATTTGTTTTAACACAATTCTTACAATCACCAGCTATAGAGGATACATGCTATCTAATGGACGTAATTGACGAATGTATAAGAGAAATGGAACTGGAGGAGACCACTTATTCTGAAATAATGAAAATTCAAATCCCTCCAATTCTCGAAGATGATAATTGGCAAAAACCGTATCAGGATAATAGTCTGAGCGAAAGCTTAGCACTTACACCAGATCCCATGCCAAGTAAAGATAAACCTACATTAGGATTAAAAACTTTACCTAAAAACCTAAGGTACGAATTCTTAGACGTTGAATGTAAAAGACCAGTTATAGTGAATTCCAGTTTAGGAACCATAGAAACAAAGAAACTTTTGGATGTCTTGAAGAAATATCCAACTGCATTAGGATATAACATATCTGATCTCAAAGGAATATGTCCTTCAGTTTGCATGCATCGCATTCTGCTAGAAGAAGATTGCAGAACCTCCAGAGAAGCTCAAAGAAGAATAAACCCAACCCTTAGCACTGTAGTAAAGGAAGAAGTCAAGAAATTATTAGATGCCGGGATAATATATCCAATCTCTGATAGTGAATGGGTTAGTCCAATACATGTAGTGCCAAAGAAAGGAGGTATCACTGTTGTGAAAAACGCTCAAGGCGAATCGATATCACAAAGAGTAGTGACGGGATATAGAGTGTGCATAGATTATCGTAAACTAAACAAAGCCACTCGAAAAGATCATTTCCCACTACCTTTCATAGATCAAATGTTAGAACGATTAGCCAAGCATTCTTACTTCTGTTACCTTGATGGTTACTCAGGATTTTTCCAAATCCCTATCCATCCTGATGATCAAGAGAAGACCACGTTCACATGTCCTTATGGAACGTTCGCTTATAGGCGAATGCCCTTTGGATTGTGCAACGCCCCTGCAACCTTTCAAAGATGCATGATGTCAATCTTCGCAGATTTTATAGACAACATCATGGAAGTGTTCATGGACGACTTCTCTGTATGCGGGCAAAGCTTTGAAGGATGTCTATCAAACTTAGAAATGGTGTTAGAAAGATGTGTAAAAGTGAATCTCGTGCTTAACTGGGAGAAATGTCATTTTATGGTCAACGAAGGAATAGTATTAGGTCATGTGGTATCAGATAAGGGAATTGAAGTCGATAAAGCTAAGATTGAAGTAATAAAAGATCTTCAACCTCCAAAAACCGTTCGAGAAGTACGAAGCTTTTTAGGACACGCCGGTTTCTACCGACGATTCATTAAAGATTTCTCGAAAATCACTAAACCTCTTACTGGTTTATTAATGAAAGACGCTGACTTCATATTCAATGAAGATTGTCTTAAAGCATTCGAAACTCTAAAAACAGCCCTCATCACCGCACCAATCATGCAACCCCCTGACTGGAGATTACCTTTTGAAATCATGTGCGATGCGAGTGACTATGCTGTGGGCGCAGTCCTGGGTCAGAGAAAAGAAAAGAAACTCCATGCGATTTACTATGCAAGTAGAACCTTGGATTCTGCACAGATGAACTACGCCACTACAGAAAAAGAATTGCTGGCAGTTGTCTTTGCGCTTGACAAATTCCGCTCTTACCTAGTTGGAGCGAAAATAATCATTTACACAGACCACGCTGCTATCCGATATCTATTAACTAAGAAGGATGCTAAGCCAAGACTCTTAAGATGGATTTTACTTCTACAAGAGTTTGATCTAGAAATAAAAGACAAAAAAGGTACCGAAAACGTCGTAGCGGACCATTTATCTAGAATAGAAGGTATTAAACCCGAACAAGTGCCGATCAACGATGATTTTCCGTATGAACAGCTGATAGCACAAATAGGAAGCGACCTGGCGCAGTTAGATATAAATGAACCAGAACCCGTGGAAATAATACAGACAACTGTAGGACTGCCATGGTACGCTGACATTGTCAACTACCTAGCCGCAGGAGCTCTTCCACCAGATCTAACCTATCAGCAGAAAAAGAAGTTCTTTCATAACCTGAAACAGTACTATTGGGATGAACCATTATTGTTCAAACGAGGACCGGATGGAATCTTTCGCCGATGTATTCCCGAAGAAGAAATAGAAGATGTCATTGCCCAATGTCATTCATCTCCTTATGGTGGACATGCGAGCACTTCCAAGACCTGTGCGAAAATCTTGCAAGCCGGCTTATACTGGCCTAATCTATGGAAGGATGTCCACATCGCTGTTATAAGTTGCGATCGGTGTCAACGCACCGGCAATATTTCAAGAAGAGATGAAATGCCCCAAAAGGGAATTTTGGAAGTAGAAATCTTCGACGTCTGGGGAATAGATTTCATGGGACCATTCCCATCATCTTTCGGTAATAATTACATACTCGTAGCCGTTGACTATGTCTCAAAATGGATCGAAGCCATAGCTTCTCCTACAAATGATGCACGAGTAGTAATAAAGCTTTTCAAAAACATAATCTTCCCCAGATTTGGTGTACCTCGACTCGTCATAAGTGACGGTGGCTCACACTTCATTTCGAAAATCTTTGACAAATTACTATCTAAATATGGAGTGAGACACCGTGTGGCCACACCGTATCACCCACAAACAAGTGGACAGGTCGAAGTCTCAAACCGAGAGATTAAACAAATCTTAGAAAAGACTGTCGCCATATCTCGGAAAGATTGGTCATCTAAACTTAATGAAGCTCTATGGGCTTATAGGACCGCTTACAAGACTCCCATAGGTACTACACCTTTCAAACTAGTTTATGGAAAGTCTTGCCACCTCCCAGTAGAACTAGAACACAAAGCTTATTGGGCGATCAAAACTCTCAATATGAACTATAGTGCAGCAGGAGAAAAGCGAATCCTAGACATTAACGAATTAGAAGAACTAAGGTTAGATGCATATGAAAATGCTAAGCTATATAAGGAAAGAACCAAGCGATGGCATGATAAACGCCTATCTAAGAAAGAATTCAGTGTGGGAGACGTTGTACTCCTCTTTAATTCAAGACTTAGGCTCTTTCCTGGAAAACTAAAGTCTAGATGGTCGGGACCCTTTGATATAACTAAAGTATTCCCAAGTGGAGCAATAGAAATCAAGGGTAGGAACAATGAACCATTCATAGTAAACGGACAGCGCCTAAAACATTATCATAAAGTTGAAAATAGAGCCTATACGAATGATCTAAAACTTTTGAAATTGTCCGATAATTCCCCTGATTAGTCTAAACCTCAGCGTTACGTCAGGCTTTTGACAATAAAAACAGCGCTTAGTGGGAGGCAACCCATTTTCTTAGTCACCTATTTTAAACTATCCTTTTCCTTTTTGAGCATTTTTAATTATCGTTATTACTATTTGTTTAAATTGTTTTGTTAGTCTTATTTTACATTACATTTATAGCCGTTACATTTTAAAACTTCCTCCATAACCTATCTAAAACTTCCCCCACTCATTCCCAAACCGTCAAAACCTTTCCACTACCCCATTAATCCACCACTACCAGTAACTATTTCAACTCCACTGTCCCGTATTTAATCCGAACAACAACCTCCCTCATTCTACCACTCTTCTTCCAAAAACTTCACAAAACACCCTTCCACTCTCTCTCTTCACATTTGCATGTTATGGATTCTATCGTTTTCAGAGAAGGAGAAGCAGGAGAAACCCAGCGAGACCGTTTCGTCCGCTTCGAGAACCGCGGTCTGCAGCCCACCCGGTACATTTCTACCGACTGTCTGCAAGAACTCGGTATGCTGTCCAGCGTCCAAAACCTATTGGAGAAGGTTGGCCTGTGGGACCTCTGTCACCAGCCACAGCCTACTTTCGAACTTCTGACGCTGGAGTTCCTCAGTTCCTACTGCTACATCACCCCTCATGGTTCTCAGAGTCAGCTTACCGGCAACGTAACATTCAGACTGCTTGGCCGGGAGTTCAACCTCACACAAACCAGGATTGCAGAGCTGTTAGGTTTCCACCACGGCACCGAAGCCCACCGTCGCGTGCCAGACAACTTCAGTGAACAAGCATTCACACTGTGGCGCGACCTCACCAACACCCAAGCGACCACTTTCCAGAGCCTCAACGCCACTCATATCCACAACCCGGCTATCCGCTACTTTCACCGCGTCCTCTGCAACACCATCTTTGCTCGGGAGAGCAACCACAAGCTCAACTCAAAGGAGCTCCTGTTTCTGTACTGTGCCCTGCATGACGAGCCAATCAATGCCGCCCCCTTTATGCTCTACCACATCCAGGCCATCACGCACCGCGGCTCATCCCCGTTTTTCATTGGAGGCATTGTCACCACCCTCGCCATTCAGCTGGGGCTTGGTGACGCGCTCGCTGATCTGCCGCACCTCGCCCCCGATTTCCTAACCATGAGCTACTGCCGGTCCGCCCACCTGATCGCGCAGCGAGAGGATGGCAGGTACAGCCCTGTCGTCAATGGCACCATCTTCCACCACATCACTCTGCCGTCACGCACACGCATCGACCCAGCAAACCGAGCCAACTGGCTCTTTGCCTTACCAGCTGCTGCGGATCACGTGCCGGTACATGATGATCAGCCAAACGCCGCAGTGGACGAGATGCAGGACGCCATGGATGCAGCTGAGCATGCCCAGGACATCCCCGAGACTTCCACCCGACAGCGGGCAGCCCCCGCTGCCACACTGGAGGACGTCCTTTTTGCGATCCACCAGCAGAACCTGATGAACGCAGCACTAGAGCGTCAGCAGAAGGCCCAGTACGACGCTCTGCTCGGCACTATTGCTGCCAACCATGCGGCCACTAATGAGCGGGTTAGCGAACTCTTTGGCGAAGTCCGCGGCGAGCTTGAGGCGCTCCGCCTCAGCATTACTGCTACCTCCGGTACCGGCTCTGACCCCGACGCGACTCCCTCCAGACGCCGCTCTCGCACCAGAGGCCGAGCCCGCGATCACCAGCAGCAGTAGTTTGCTTTTATGTTGTTTTTCAGTTTTAGTCTTGTACTGTATCTATACCGCTATTATATCACAACATTGAGGACAATGTCTGATATAGTGTGGGAGAGGCACTTTTCATTTCAATGTACTTTCAATTCTGTTGTATTCCTTTTAGAAAATCAATGAAATGAGCAATTCTGTGCGTTATTTTCTTGAATATCGAGTTTTCCCCGATTATTAAGCCATACTAGAAAAATCCTTAAATTACTCGCATTACCCGACTGACCACCGAATGGTTCGTAATTACGAAGCCGGGAACGATTAAACAAGACCAATACAATCTTGACATCTTCGACCCCCTGCTTAAGAAATTCCATCCGATCACCATTGCGAGTGCACCTTTAGTTTCAGTTCAAAAAGTAACCCCAGTAGTTTATACTAGCAGTCAGCACCGTCTAAACACAAACCACGTGGGGAGCCGATGAATATAAGCGCTTGATGCCTAATCAATAATGATCATTCGTATCTCAATGCAAAATGAAAAGAGATTGCACCAAAGTACACGGTCGCAGATAATAAACGAGAAATATGAGAAGGACTCCGTTCCGGGTTGGTTCAGAGGTACTGGTTCTGAACTCGGTAGGGCGTGCTACGGCTCGATCCCCCACAACCTCCGCATCGGATAAAACATGAAGGGTTACCACACTCGTGTACCAGACCCCGTGCTAAAAAAGGATCAAAATCGCTAACCGGCTACTCCACTACGTGCGTGCGAAGGCAAAGGGCTTAATGTGACTGCGCTAGAACGAACCGGGTGAATTACGATCGAAAAACTCTAGGTGAAATCGCAATGTGATTGTCGATTGTTTCGCTTGACGGGAAGTAGACGACATAGCCTGTTGCTTATGTCATTAGTGTATCGGTAGTGTTCTATCAAAGTACCGGACTATCCGACAGAACGACCCACCGGACGGTTTGCTATGAGTATGCGCGAGTAAAATCTTGTCCGCCGATTTTCAACCGACTATTTGCTTGAGGACAAGCAAAGGTTTAAGTTTGGGGAAGTTTGATGACGAGAAAACGCATCGGTTATAGCGCTAGATTTCATTGACTTATACCGCGCATTCACCGTTTTAACGCTCGATTCCTCGAGTTTTTCTTACTATTTTGCAGGTACATCGATATGTGAGGCCAAATCAAGAATTAAGAAGAAAAGAACAAAGAAACCACAAGAAATGAAGCAAGACAGAAGCCTGCATAAAACTCTGCATAATTTGTTACGACCACGGTCGTTACAAGGGTGTCACGACCGTGACACCTTACTTTGGGACCTCACGACCGTGAGGAATGAGTTACGACCGTGACACTTGAAAACGTAAGACAACGAGCGTGAAGACCTTGTCACGCCCGTGACAAGGATATAACTTGATTCTTTTGACTCAGACTACGTCAAAGTCACCAGTGAAGCCACTCCTCCTAGTAATTCTCACGTGAGGGAGATTTCTCCCACTTTCTGCTGCCACTTTCCAACATTTTCTCAACCACTTCAGCAAAGCCCAAGAAGCAAAAGACCCAAGACCAGCCCATTGGAAGCTCTATAAATAGGACCAGCTCAGAAGGATTTGGGGACAGACTTCAGTATCCAAATTTCCTGCGGAAGCTCTGCCGAATTACCTTACCATCAGAATTATTATTTCCAGCATTTTATTTTCTGCCTTATTTTATTTGTATCCAAACCAACCGTGTAACAATTTCCAACATTAGGGAATTGTTATACTTTTATTTGTTTCCAGCCTTCAGCATTTCGTTTTAATTTTTATTTCCGCCTACTCCAAGCTTTCCGGTCTGTGGAAGAAGGAGTCTACTCAGATATTTGTTAATCAGGTTTTTTTTTCAGTTATTGCAATTTAATTTATTTAATTTATTTATAATGTCCAATTATTTCTCTGCCATTAGTAAACTAATAAATAACTCTGAGTCTGATTTAACCTCGATGAGTAGCTAAATACCTTAGGGCGGTATGTAGTTATAACTAACTTAACCGGTAAAATATAACCATGGGCTAAAATAATTAATCGCTTAACATTCTGGCTGATACTTTTTAATTAAATTCGACCTTCTCGTTACGAGAGTAAGAAAAGGGTATTAGGTTGGGTCAAGACCACGAGAGTGTGAGATTTTAACCAGATAGCTAAAGTTAGGCATCTAAATTAAATACAGCGAGAGCGCTTTAAGATAGATTAGAATTATTTAGTTTCCAAAAATTATCTCTAAACACTTATGGGCTAGCGAGAGCAGGCATAGGGCTTTAGGGATAAGATCTGATTCAAGACCACGAGAGTGTGAGTTGAGGGTATTCAAACTAGTAATCTCTACCGAGTAGATTAAGTGAACATCTTTATAAGCCTAGGTTAGATTGACCCACCTAAGTTAGTATAATTACATACCGACCGTTTTAGTATTGTTTTATTAAAAACTTGAATCTAATTCCGCCTTCAATAGTCTTAGAAAACCAACAACAATCGTGACAACTATTCGCCTTAGCTAAACTAGGAGTTCATCTAGCACTAAGTAACGATAGAATCCCTGTGGATCGATAATCTTAAATATTACTTCGATAGGCTGTGCACTTGCAGTAAGATACCGCTGGACGCATAAGTAGACACGTCTTTAGCCCATCACACACAGCCATGCGTCGACCGGAACAAGGCATGCGTCGACGCATAACATGAATTTTTTGACAAATGGAAATACTAACAGTATGCGTCGACCGGTAGGTTGACCATACCTAACCCGAGGAAAATGCATTTTTAAGACACATGCCATGAGTCGACCGGAGCAGAGTTTTGGTCGACTCAAGGACCTGAAAATGTCTAAATTCATATTTTTGATTCTCTTAGATGATACCTATGATAGACCAATGGAGTTTAACTCGTATGACGCATATTTTGACAACTCTATATGCAATACTCGAGAGATTTTATGCACGCAAAAAAATCATGAAAAATAAGGTATGCTCACGCAACATGGTGATAACGCCAAACATCTATTCTTCCATGCGGCTAAGTTTTGACATCATCGAAACACGTATATCTAATATATGAGGCTTTTCCCTCACACTTGTGACTTTGAAAATTTTGGAGTTGGTGGCTAAATGAAGAGTATGATGAAGCTCGTGACGTCTCATCCGTAAGAGAACTCACATTTTCCTAAGCATTTGTTCTTCCCTTTTCGTGCTCATGGTATTTATTGGTGAATTGGAAAACAAAGAAGTTGTTTGGCCGTGGCTTGGTTTTCATGACGAAGACACCGTTTCCTTTTTTGCACCAGCATGTTATGCGTAGATTTGGAAACAAAATGAGTTGTAGATTTTTCTTGATCTTGTATGGTGAAAGTCATTGATGATGATCAATTCTTGAAAGGGTGATATCTTCTCATGAATGTTTGATTCTGTCTTGTTGCTTTTGATTCTTCCATTTTTTTACTCATGATTAATGGTGGTTTCCATTTTGGATTGGGATTTGTTTGCTTATGCGTGATTATCATGATGGAAATTCTATTTCGGTTCAAATTCGAATGATTGTGTCGGCTGCGAATTAAAACCTGCAAATGATTATGTTTGCTCATGTCTGCTCCTGGTTTTTTTCTTTTGCAGAGTATTCTAAAGGGCGTCAACAAGTGATATTATATCGTTGAGCAGAAGAATGAGTTGTTGTTGTCCCAAAATGGTGTATTTCAATATTGTAAGTTGCATTATGCATGGGGAACGACTATGTTTTGGAGCTCGCGGGTTTACGAAGCAGCATGTAGCAATGGGATTGCGGGTCAGAATTGTGTAGGATTTTATGGAATGATTTGTATCCTGTGAACACTTTTGAATCCTTAAAAATTTGAATTTTAGAACATGTATAGCTTTCAATCTTATTCATAGAACCAAATGTAGAAATTACTTTGTAAAGAACAATAACTTGTATCTTGAATTGAGTTTGTCCTTCAAGTGTCTATTTTGGTTTTGAGCAATCTCCTGAAGCTTAAAACTCGATGGGGTTAAGATCAAATTAGAGGGAAATCTTGGCGTCGTCTCCGTGTAAAATCAATAGTATTTTCCATTAATATGTTTGGATCTTGATGTACTTTTTGTAAAGCTTCTTCAAAATACATTGAAATTATTTGAACAATGACTTGAAGGTGAGCTTCGAATTTCGATTTGAATCTCTTTGAATTCATAACTTGTATACGAAGAAACCACATGAGTAAAGCCTTAAATCTGCTATTGACGATTCATGATATCAAGACTTTGAATTGGAACTCGCTTTTTCACAAAATCTCTTTGAACATACAACTTGAACAAGGATTTTGAAACAAATACTTAAACGTGAATCCGATATACTCAATTTGAATTATGAATACAACCTGACTCTTAAAATCAATTTGTATCACGAGTTTTGAAATAAATTGGCTCATTTCACAAAAATGCTATCGTGACAAATCATTCCTTCAAATTTGGACGCTTGGGTGGTGATTGTATCATGATCATGCTATTAAACCGATGTTTTGATAATCTTAGAACCAAGAAAAATCTTAACAATGGTTCAAATCATAATACTAAGGTCCAAATCATAATACACTAAAGCCCAACAAACTCAAGTTGGAGATTAATGCACCGTGTCTTCAAGAACAAACTTACAACGATACCATAACAATCCTCAAATTCCATGCTCAATAACAATATAAGAAAACACTAATGAAGCTTCTGAGAAACCCTAAGGAAAAATGTCTTTGACCCTTGATAAGAATATTGATCAAACCCTAGTTCTATGAAAGAACCAGTTGAACCAATCTTGGGAGATTCAAACCAGTGAGAAACCCTAGAATCTTTGAATCAGAAATGTTATGCCTTAAAGTGCTTGACTGTTAGGAACTATACTGGAAAATACTGCACCTACATAAACTGGTCAGTCGCAATAAACATGTACAAGAGAATTTAAGCCCTAAGGATTCTATGCAAGAAAATGCGTAAAGAAATGGGATCTTAGGTTCAAAAATTAGGGTGTGACAACTAGTGACGAGGATCAGCTTGATTTACTGGAGAAGGAAGGAAGAACAAATGAGTTTCTACCGATGAAATGAAATGCAAGATGCACAACAGATTCAATGCAATGCAATGATATGTAGGATGCAATGCAATATGCAAGATCTAGGATCTCAGGATCACAGGTTCAAACAATTCTAAAGATGGTCACTTTTACAAGTAAATAACCATAGTTTCTGATCAAAGAAACCTTATTGGTAGACCCTATACGGGAAGATCTAGATTGTTTACCCATAAACCCACTCACGGGATGGTTTCTATGTTGACGGATATGGTACCCAGGATCACAGACACTAATCACACCAAAGTCACCCAACAGGGTAGCTGTTTTACGATGATAGTGACGACAAGGTCTCTCTTGAGTGGGGTTCTCATGCTAGGCACACAAGGAAAGAATCCTTGGAGACTAACACTACACGACCACCAAGATAGAACTGGTGCTAAAAGGGGTTCCCATAATCACGGACCCTTCATGAATCAAGTCGTGCAACAGGCTAGCTGTGTTACAACAAGATCTACGAATAGGTCTCCTATAGGGGAGCTTTCATGCTAGGCACACGAGGAGCGGGTCCTTGGGGACTAACACTGCATGACTACCAATTCTAAACTATATGTTCTCTCTGCTTTTGCCAAAGCTCAGGCATATAGCCTTACTCGTGATATCATCCCATGATCCAACAGACAAGGAAGATAACAAGCATATAAAAGAGAAAGCAATAAGAGAACAAATACGTAAACGAGAAGAAAACAAGAAAACGAAGATAACTCTCTTCATAAATCCCTAAGATAGGCTTGAATCTCTCTTTCATGGAGCAAACTTCCCCAGCAGAGTCGCCAATTGTTGCACCTCAAAAATTATAAATCGAGAAACGTGACCCTCGCACGAAAGGAGCGGAAATTTGGTTCGACAGAGTCGCCACTGAACTTTATTCATCCCAAAAAGATGGGAAAGAAAAATATCGAGAAAACTTTTAAGAGAAGACAAGAACACGGTCGTCGCAACCACATTCTGGGTTCGGGAGTCGGCTACGCAAGGAAAAGGTATTAGCACCCCTCACGTCTGTTGTACTCAACGGGAATCTCTTAGTTCGATTTGCGATGGGCGTTATCTAAGCTTGTTTGTTTTCTTCTCAATGATAAATATGAAATAGTACGATAAAAGGAAATAATGATACTAAGGGGAAATGGATGGTTATAGGATATGGTGCTCGCCAAGGATTGGGGGCCTTGTGCCTACATATGCTCATCCGGACGAGAATGAGAAATCAGAGCTTTCGTAGTTTGACTACAGGGAAAAGATAGAAGGGAAACAAAAGATGGATAGAGTTGTGCTCGCCAAGATCATCGTAATCTTATGCCTACGTATCTTACATTTAAATGAATGAAGAATCAGAGCGTCTGTAGTTCGTGGAGACGACCACGAAAAGAGAGGGGTTGGATTTTTTGAGTTTGGTTGAGAAACGAAAGATTGAATGACAAATAACCCAAGGGGTGTGCCCCGAGAGCTGTCACTCAAGACTCTAAGGAACGCGAGATTCCAAGGACTCAGTTCTTTTGGGAGTTGATTAGAAAGGTTTGAGGAAAGATTGGGCATTTTGAATTTGGAAGATTGAATGAACAACAACCCAAGGGGAGTGCCTCGAGAGTTATTCATTCGAATATTCAAGGAATGCTAGACTCCAAGAATATTATTCTTTCATAAGTTGATTAAGAAAATGTTTGATATAGATTAGGTGTTTTAAGACGGAAGGGTGAATGAACGACAACCCAAAGCGTGCGCCTCAAGAGCCATTCATTCGAAGATTCAAGGAATGCTAGACTCCAAGAATATTCTTCTTTCAAAGTTTGTTTAAAAAAATAGTTTCAAATGGTAGAATCGGATAAGTTGCGAAAAGAGGTAGACGGCGAGGCAAAAGGCACTCGACTTACGAATTTGAATAAAATGCCACTTGACGTTGGATCAAGAGTTTGATTTTATTAGTATCCAAAGAAGTTGGTTGAAAGAGTTTGATTTGAAAATGGAAATGGCTCGACGACGAGTCAAGAATTTGGTTGAAAAGAGGTGAGAATCGATACTAATCCCTAGGGGTGCTCTTAATAACGAAACCATGATGAAATGTGTGAGTGTGTGCGATAGATTGATGGCGAATGCTTATGAGAAATCAACTTACGATGGGTGTTTAAAAATGGCTCAATGACGAATTGAGAATTAGTTTGAAAATGGTTTAGTCTACGTTAGTCCCTAGAGGTGCTCCTAGAAGACAAACCACAATCAAAGGAATACGAATACGTACATCGAAATGGGAGCGAGGTACATGTAAGTTACACAGGATTGCACGAAATAAAAGGGTTCATTGTAAGGTTGCCCAAGAGGAAGCCGTGTGTGTGCAAGGTGTCCTAAACTAAGCCTTGAGCAAGAGTCAGACAAAAGCTCCAAATTAGGGTTTTTGTATACAGTCCAAGTTCCGTTGCTCTGAAAAGTAACCAACAGTCCACCAATTTAGGCTTTTAGGGTTTCGATATTTGTCAATGTGTTTTCGAAAGGTGTGAACAAGATATGAATAATATGAATAATGATATGAACAATGTGAATAATATAGCAAGATATATAACAATATAATCAAGATAATATCCACAATAGTATAATCAAGATAATATCCACAATAGTATAATCAAGATAATATTAACAAGTATATGAAAAATGATAATAAAATCAAGATATATTGACTGAAATTAAAACAAGAGTATATTGACGGAAATTAAAGTTAGTTGTTAGTTGATATGGCTTTGAATTGAGTCGAAATGTAGCGTTAAACCGTCGTAGCTCGATCTATGACGAAGATCAAACTATAAGAGGTCGCACAAGTTGATACTCATGCTAAAAACACGACGGAGAAATGATATTGAGGATCATTTTCCAAAGTAATTGTGCCACACGAAAAGAAAAGGTGACAATCTCGTCTTAATCACAAACTTGTGTTAATTAACCAAAGGTAACCTATCATGATCCCAAAGTATAGAAAAACAAATTTCAAAAAAAACTAACAAAAAAAAGGGGGGAGGTATGCGTAGAACATAATTGTGTGAAAATTAGGCGGGCCTTAAGCTCACCACCAACATTCTGCACGGTTAAAAAATGAAAGAAAAAAAACCCAGTCCTAGGCTAATTGAGAGCTCATATCCATGGGAGTCCAAGAGACACAACAATGGATAGCATTGCCTCAATATGGACCGAGTGGATCCAACAAAAACTTACATGCCCTAAACAAATTGGAAGAGCAAAGACTCAACGCGTCAGCCTTATTTCACGGTGAAAACAAAACAGTTTCTTTCAATAAAATCAAAAGAATAATTAACACCCAGTGATATTCAGCTTTTTCAACTACAAGCTGTGAATCGAAACTAAAAGAAAACCATGGATCGTTCAAGAACAGATCCCAACCTTCTCGCATGTAGCCACGGCTTCACGTTGCAATTTGCCCAGGTACCTTCGATATCATTTTCTTTTTTCTGTTCAAAATCTCTTCTTCTACTTCTCCATCTTTGTTCTGGTTTCAATTTGGTTTTTGGTCTCTGGTTTTGGGGTTGTTGTTGATTGAAGGGTATTTATGGGTTATGTTGAGGGTTGAAAATGAGTGAAAAAGAGGATTGGGTTTTAGTTGGTATGGAGGTTGAAGAATGGGAATGATTTGTTGAAAGGGGAATGGAGGAATGATTTAGGGCAGTGTTTTAAAAAAGGGTTACGGTTGTCATTGTTAATGCTTTACAGACTTAGTGGTTACGAGGTTTTTGGTTCAGAGAATTGCGAAAAGAATATTTTGATTGTGTCAGAATTCTCCCTTTTTGTTATCAAAGATGTGTGCATTTTATCCGATTTGTAATGGTGCCTTGTGTGTATTATTGGTACAGGTCATGTGGAGCATGTGATGTAGGTGTGATGCTGTTGTTGTACATTGCGGATGTCACGAAGCCATTTTGTTGTAGATGGTGCTTATTGTAACACCCTTTTCTACCCCACAAATATCATGGCAAAATAACATAGATTTAAGAGTAAAATAATTAACTCAATAAAATTCACCTCAAAGGGCGTACATTTTCTTAATAACTCAAACAGGTCAAGGCTCCGTAAACAACGAGTTTTCTCAAAATACATCAAATTGCACAAAGCAGCGGAACTCAAAGACATAAATCAAGGTTTTCCTCATATGGGAAAATAAGCAAAATAACTCAATAGTATATAGTTTAACTCAAAAGACCCCAACCCGATGTTACATATCAGAGCAAGACCCTCTAAGTTAACCAAAAGGCTAACAACTCAAAGACTTCAAAATAATCCTCGACGGTGTCCACGGCTAAACCTGATCATTTGCACGTTACCCACAAGGAGGTAACATTCAAATAGACAGGGTGAGTAAAACAATTCATAATAATCAATTTATAACAACCAACATATAAAACAGCGTCATTTTCATATTAAACACATTCATATCCTTCAATAGACCTCAAAGGCCACAATATCATAATTCATACCAAAAGGACTCATAAATGCAATGCGACAAGACTCAATGCATGTGGTACCAATCATCACAGCGTGATAGATACTGGGCCATCAACCCTCCATAGATCCCCACCAATAGGATCGATTCTACTTGAGAACCGGAGCACATCAAAACACTTCACATCTACACAGTGGGATTGAAGCCAAAGTAATCGAGGTCCTGAACCGATGTCCGGATGCACATGAATGCATGATGCACACGTCACAAATCATCCTCATAATAACATCATAGGTGCATCATCATTCATCATATTTATCATCATCAAACGTCATAGCTCATCATCATAATCATCACCATACATCATGTCATCATAGCTCATCATCATAATCATCATCATATATCATGTCATCATAGCTCATTATCATAATCATCATCATATATCATGTCATCATAGCTCATCATAATAATAATCATCATATATCATGTCATCATAGCTCATAATCATAATCATCATCATATATCATGTCATCATAGCTCATCATAATAATCATCATCATATATCATGGAAATCGTCATATAATCATGTACAAATCACATAGAGCTCATAGTCATACTCATCATAGTATTCCATCATATTATCACATATTATCACATATTAATTCATAATTATACTCGCGGTAATCCTCATACTATCGCCTATTAATCACCTAAACCTCACTGTCATACTCATGTTAACTCATCGCAGAAATCTCAGAATCAAACATCAAGGCATCGCTGCACACGATAATATTCACGAAACTCTGCTACGTTCGCTGGAATGTTCGCTAGGCGAGTCTGAAAACACATGGTCCGCTAGGAGAACTGTGCAATGATAGCAAATTCTGCTACGCACCAGAACCTTAAATCACTCAAAAAGCTCTACGATTCACTTCCCCAATGCCTCCAAAACATCCCTAATTCATCCCTAAGGTCTTAAGGCGATAAAGGCACAAAACCTACGGTTCATTAGGCCAATCCTGCAAAATATTCACGCCTTAAATCATAATTTTTCCTTCAATTACACCCTAAGGCATTAGAGTTACTCATTATCAAATATTATTATCCCTTCAAGGTTCGACATATAACAATTCGGTTTTGGCCACGAAGGCCTAGGTTTCCCCTTTTCCCAATGAATCCCACTGCTAGATTCACACTAACAGGTTTAGGCCACGAAGGCCAAATATCACTATTTCTCATATCTATGCCCTAACCGTCGGGAATACTCACCACTACACCACAATCATCAGATTTCTCACTATATCAAATTTCCCTAAGGTTTAGACCAATGTCAAATCATAGTTCTTGGCCACAAAGGCCTAGTTTTCCTTTTTCCCAAATAAATCCGGTTAAAATCCTCAATAATCGATTTAGGCCACGAAGGCTAAAAATCCATTTTTCTCATTATTCGTCTCAAAACTCTTAAACCCTTAAATCGACCTTAAATACATTGAAAGACATACATGAAAAATCATGAAAGGCTATACTTCCCATACCTTAATTGTCGATCAAAACCTTCTCAAATATCTCCGGAAATCCTCTGAAGCTTTTGCCTCCAAACTCCCTATTCAGAACTCTGGCCTCCATTCTTTTCACGGTCTAACAAATGACTCCTAATTCCATCATAATTTTCTTTTTGTTAAACCTAGACTTGGGGCTCACAATTTGGGATTTTCCCATAACACCCTCACTAACTCCTCTATAATGTCCAATTTTCCCTTCTTTCACTTATATTTATTTTAATTCATAATAATATTAACATATTCATATTATATACTATTATTCAAAATATAACCCAATTATGCATAATTCTTCAAAATTCCACAAAACCACCGAAAATCACCGAAAATGAATATTCTTAATTAAATAAATAAATTAAAATATTCTAATTAAATTTGGGGTGTTACAACTCTCCCCACTAAGAGAATTTTCGCCCTCGAAAATTATCTCAAGAAAACAGAGTCGGATACGACACACTCAATTGATCTCCACGCTCCCAACTCCAACTTCCTCCAGCTGGTCCTCCCCACAATACCTTTACCAAGGCACTCTCTTTACCTCAAAGTTGCTTCTTGTTCATCAATCCAAACTAACAATGCCTCAACAATCAAATTATCTCTCACCTGTACACCATCCATCTGAATCGATGTACTTTCTCAACTTAGACACATGAACCACATCATGCAGTTTCACAAGCGACAACGGTAAAACAGTCTAACATGCTATTCCTCCCACGCTTCCGTTGCGCCACTTTGATACAGACCAACAAAAAAGGTGTGACCTTTCGAGACTTCAAAGCTCGACCAAGACCAGTTACCATCATAACTCTCAAAACATATGATTCCCTCTTGAAATTCAAGTGCTTTTCTCCTCTTATCATGGTAACTCTTCTGGCGACTCTGCGAAACTTTCATCTTTTCTTGGATCCCCTTGATCTTTTCAGTCGTCTCTTGCGCAATCTCAGGTCCGAGTACAACATTCTCGCCTGACTCATACCAACACAAAGGAGTCCTACACCTCCTACCATACAAAGCCTCATACGGTGCCATTCCAAAATTAGAATGATAACTATTACTGTAGGCAAACTCAACCAATGACAAATGACTATCCCACGATCCACCTTGATCCAACACACCAGGTCTCAGCAAATTCTCTAAAGACTGGATAGTTCTCTCGGTCTGTCCACCCGTCTGCGGATGATAAGCAGAACTCAATCTCAACATGGCACCCAAAGCGTCTGCAACTCTCCTAAAACCTCGACGAAGATCCCAGATCTCTATCAGACACAATACTCGAAGGTGTCTCATACAACTTCACAACGTCCTTAATATACATCTCAGCTAGTTTCAGCATAGAATGATTAACCCTCATTGGTAAGAAATGAGCTGATCTAGTCAATCTATCCACCATTACCCAAATCGAATCATATCCTTCTCACAGTCTTTGGCAAACCCGACACAAAATCCATGGACATACTATCTCATTTCCACTCTGGAACATTCAACGGTTGCATCAGACCCAACAGTCTCTGATGTTCAATCTTCGACTTTTGACAAGTCTAGCCATCATGTACAAACTCAACCACTTCTTTCTTCATCCCTGGCCACCAAAACAATTCCCTCAAATCCTGGTACCTCTTCATAGCACCGGTATGGATACTCAATCCGCTTAAATGTCCTTCCTCGAGAATACTTTTATCCCACTCACACAAACTCTATCACAACATCTCATGACACCATTTTTCGTTAATCCAAAAATCAGCTCTTCGGCTTTAATTCCTCAAATTCAACCGATCTACCAACTCAAATCAGAATTCCTACCTCCTCGAATCTCAGCAAGAGTACTACTAGTAAGCCTCAACATACTAAGCTTAACTTCATAAGAAGTCTCTCTACAAACCAAACTCATATCACAAAATTGTTTGATTAGTTCTAACTTTCGAACCATAAGCATCGGCATATGCAAAGATTTCCAAATCGATGCATTAGCTACCACGTTTGCGTTATCCGAATGGTAATTCAAACTAAAACCATAATCCTTCAGAAGTCCCAATCATCTCTTCTGCCTCATATTCAACTCTTTCTAATCAAACAAATACTTTAAGTCCTTATGACCACTAAACATCTCAAATCTCGAACCAAACAAATGAAGCCTTCAAAGCTTCGACACAAACACAACAACAACCAACTCTAAATCATGCGTCAGATGATTCCTCTTATGCACTTTAAGTTGCCTTAAAGCATAGCTAAAACTCCCTGATGTTGCACTAACATATCTCCCACTCCCATCAACAAAGCATCACAAATATACAACAAATAGTTCTGCCTAATTCGGCAATATCAAAACATGAGCTGCTGTCAGCCTCCTCAAAAGCTCTAGAAACCTTCTTCACACTTTGCATCCAAAATAAAATCTTGAACCTTCCTAGCCCACTGCGTCAAAGGCAAGGATAAATTAGAAAAATCCCCCAATGAATTTTCGATAATAAACTGCTAACCCAAGAAAACTTCTAATCTCAAAACAGGTTTTGGAGCTTCCCATTACGATACAGCTTCAACCTTCGACATATCAACCACAATAACTCCACTCGAGATCACATGACTAAGGAACTTACTTCCTCCAACCAAACTCACACTTTGACAGTTTCGCATACAACTGCTTCTTTTTCCCAATGCTGATAACACCACTTTCAGATGCTCAGTACGACCCTCTTTACTCTTCGAATATATCAAAATATCATCGATTAACACAACCATCAACTCGCTCAAATAAGTATGGAAAATCTCGTTCATATACTCCACAAACCCACATGGTGCCTTAGTCACCCCAAATGGCACTACAAAATACTCATCATGTCCATACCTTGTTCACTTGTCTATAATCCACACAAAGCATCACAAAACCTTCTTCCTTCTTAATCAACAAAATTGGTGCACCCCACGGTGACACACTCGAATGAACGAATCTCTTCTCAAGCAAATCTTTAAGTTGACTCTTCAACTCTTTCAATCCTAATGCATACACATTATATGGAGCCATCGATATCAGACTAGTTCCAAGAACTAAGTCGATCGCAAACTCCACTTCACATTAACACTCGATGTTTCCATCAAAATAAACATCTCAGCACCATCCTGCACCAACTCACGAAAACAAACTGTAAGCACTTAGCTTAACCCACAACAATTCACGACACACACCATCTAAGTTTGTAAGACACGCCTATCCCCTCAAACATGACTTCGTCCACTATCAACAAGAGATTAAGGGTGATCAGTTCCTCAAGTTGTCAATAGACAGTCGGAAATCATGATGGGGCATAAACCACCTTTACCAAACTATAAGAGCGTTCTTCGACACACTGAGCCACCACTCCACACTTGCAGCATCCTGGAGAAGCACAGCTTCTCCCCCACTTGTTTCATTCACACATCTGCAAGAAAAGGTTAGAAAACAAACATGTACCAACAGTGTTTTCACACACATTTCACATACAAGGGGACA
Organism: Lathyrus sativus; assembly: GCA_963859935.3. Classification (NCBI taxonomy): domain Eukaryota; kingdom Viridiplantae; phylum Streptophyta; class Magnoliopsida; order Fabales; family Fabaceae; genus Lathyrus; species Lathyrus sativus. Next base: position 676,731,112 of record OZ012738.1, on the reverse strand, counting down.
AATAACATTAGACAATTTGGTCGGACGGACCGACCTGCTCTGATACCACTAATGTAACACCCTTTTCTACCCCACAAATATCATGGCAAAATAACACAGACTTCAGAGTAAAATAATTAACTCAATAAAATTCACCTCAAAGGGCGTAGATTTTCTCAATAACTCAAACAGGTCAAGGCTCCGTAAACAACGAGTTTTCCCAAAATACATCAAATTGCACAAAGCAGCGGAACTCAAAGACATAAATCAAGGTTTTCCTCATACGGGAAAATAAGCAAAATAACTCAACAGTATATAGTTTAACTCAAAAGACCCCAACCCGATGTTACATATCAGAGCAAGACCCTCTAAGTTAACCAAAAGGCTAACAACTCAAAGACTTCAAAATAATCCTCGACGGCGTCCACGGCTAAACCTGATCATCTGCATGTTACCCAAGTGGAGGTAACATTCAAATAGGCAGGGTGAGTAAAACAATTCATAATAATCAATTTATAACAACCAACATATAAAATAGCGTCATTTTCATATTCAACACATTCATATCCTTCAATAGACCTAAAAGGCCACAATATCATAATTCATACCAAAAGGACTCATAAATGCAATGCGACAAGACTCAATGCATGTGGTACCAATCATCACAGCGCGATAGACACTGGGCCATCAACCCTCCATAGATCCCCACCAATAGGATCAATTCTACTTGAGAACCGGAGCACATCAAAACACTTCACATCCACACAGTGGGATTGAAGCCAAAGTAATCGAGGTCCAAAACCGAAGTCCGGATGCACATGAATGCATGATGCACACGTCACAAATCATCCTCAAAATAACATCATAGGTGCATCATCATCCATCATATTTATCATCATCAAACGTCATAGCTCATCATCATACATCATGTCATCATAGCTCATCATTATAATCATCATCATATATCATGTCATCGTAGCTCATTATCATAATCATCATCATATATCATGTCATCATAGCTCATCATAATAATCATCATCATATATCATGTCATCATAGCTCATAATCATAATCATCATCATATATCATGTCATCATAGCTCATCATAATAATCATCATCATACATCATGGAAATCGTCATATAATCATGTACAAATCACATAGAGCTCATAGTCATACTCATCATAGTATTCCATCATATTATCACATATTATCACACATTAATTCATAATTATACTCGCGGTAATCCTCATACTATCACCTATTAATCACCTAAACCTCACTGTCATACTCATGTTAACTCATCACAGAACTCTCAGAATCAAACATCAAGGCATCGCTGCACACGATCAATATTCACGAAACTCTGCTACGTTCGCGGGAATGTTCGCTACGCGAGTCTGGAAACACATGGTTCGCTAGGAGAACTGTGCAATGACAGCAAATTCTGCTACGCACCAGAACCTTAAATCACTCAAAAAGCTCTACGATTCACTTCCCCAATGCCTCCAAAACATCCCTAATTCATCCCTAAGGTCTTAAGGCGATAAAGGCACAAAACCTACGGTTCATTAGGCCAATCCTGCAAAATATTCACGCCTTAAATCATAATTTTTCCTTCAATTACACCCTAAGGCATTAGAGTTACTCATTATCAAATATTATTATCCCTTCAGGGTTCGACATATAACAATTCGGTTTTGGCCACGAAGGCCTAGGTTTCCCCTTTTCCCAATGAATCCCACTGCTAGATTCACACTAACAGGTTTAGGCCACGAAGGCCAAATATCACTATTTCTCATATCTATGCCCTAACCGTCGGGAATACTCACCACTACACTACAATCATCAGATTTCTCACTATATCAAATTTCCCTAAGGTTTAGACCAATGTCAAATCATAGTTCTTGGCCACAAAGGCCTAGTTTTCCTTTTTCCCAAATAAATCCAGTTAAAATCCTCAATAATCGATTTAGGCCACGAAGGCTAAAAATCCATTTTTCTCATTATTCGTCTCAAAACTCTTAAACCCTTAAATCGACCTTAAATACATTGAAAGACATACATGAAAAATCATGAAAGGCTATACTCCCCATACCTTAATTGTCGATCAAAACCTTCTCAAATATCTCCGGAAATCCTCTGAAGCTTTTGCCTCCAAACTCCCTATTCAGAACTCTGGCCTCCATTCTTTTCACGGTCTAACAAATGACTCCTAATTCCATCATAATTTTCTTTTTGTTAAACCTAGACTTGGACCTCACAATTTGGGCTTTTCCCATAACACCCTCACTAACTCCTCTTAAATGTCCAATTTTCCCTTCTTTCACTTATCTTTATTTTAATTCATAATAATATTAACGTATTCATATTATATACTATTATTCAAAATAAATAACCCAATTATGCATAATTCTTCAAAATTCCACAAAACCATCGAAAATCACTGAAAATGAATATTCTTAATTAAATAAATAAATTAAAATATTCCAATTAAATTTGGGGTGTTACACTTATTATGCAGGTTGGGAGATTTTGGTGAAGCTGGAGTGGTGGGACCTGATGTGCAGTGTGAGGGCTGGCGGATGAGGAATGGTATGCGTGATGTTTGTGAGTCAAAAAAATGGGGAATTTTTACTGCAGAAAGGTTGTATTATGATCATGGCTTTAATTGAAACTTGAAAAAAATGGCTTAGTATTGGAATCATGGTATTGCGTGTGGGTCCTGGCTGATGTAGTGAATCTCATATTATGGGCTTAATGTGTGCAGCAACCATACATTGTTGAAATGGCTGGATGTCTTGGAATTTTTCTCAATTTCATCATGGCAGCGTGTAGAATGGTAGTTTAGTGTTTGTAATAACTTTTCATAGCAAGCCTTGATTGGAAAGGGCTCATTGGTTTCATGATTTTCCTCCCTTTTTTTTACATGATTTTTTTTGTGGACTTACATGGTGGGCCTTGAATAACATGTGTTGAATGTAATGGGCATCATTGGATGATATATTTAAAAGTGGTTAAAAAATAATAAATCTAAAATGAAATTGAATTATGGTTGTTCTTGGTTTAAAAAAAGGATAATGAAAATGGTTATGGATAATGGTTTAACATGAATGGATTAAATTGGTTTAAAATGGATATTGGAAATGGTTATGAATTGCCCTTCCACTGATTTTTTCAACAACACCTCTGCAACTTGACCTTTTAAATGAATTCCTGAAATTCTGATTAGAATCTGCACCATTGTGAACTTGTCTGCACCAATCCACAGCTTACATATTTTACACTAATGCCACTTTGATTGTGAATGAACCAAAAACTTCACTGTGAAGCACAAAACCCTAATTGGGTCCTCAGACACACCTATCAGGTAAGTCTTGAACCATGGCCTTAAATACACCCTTGTCTGATCAAAACTAGGACCTAACCAGATGAACCTCAGTGAACCCTGCTCACACACCTGACTGGATATCTTAAATAACACAGACTTAGGCAACTGGAAAACAACATATTTTTTTGGATTTTCTGAATAACGATTAGTAGATGGATATACAAATGAAGGTGATATACAAGTAGGACAAATTTGAGGTATGACACATAAGAAACGAGATTACCTAGTGCATTTAATCGATTTATAAGGTGAGGGAACCCTTTTCGCATTTTCGAAATGATTTTACCATACTCAATACAGTACAACTCAAACTCTTGATTCAATGTGTTGACCCTAGCTTATTTAACATCATTAGTACCCTTATGGGCAATCTCTAATGCGTCCCACATTGCTTTGACAATCTCACAATGAGAAACGCAATAAAACTCATCAACTCCTAAGGCGAAAGTGAGAATGTTTTTCGCTTTCCAATCATGTGACCACAATTTCATATCATTATCTTCCCATTGTGCTTCCGGTTTAGAAATTGTGACACCATCTTCATTAGTCATGGTTATTTCATTTGGACCATTTTGGATAACATCCCAAATACCTTTGTTAATGGAGTTTACATGAATATGCATAAGTGCTTTCCAATAGCCATAATTTTCGCAGGTGAAAATTGGTGCTCTATTGTATGGACTCTTAGGTTCGGTAGCCATTCTTCTAAGAAATGTATCTCAAGTACGAAATTAACCAGAGCTCTTGATGCCACTTGTTAGACTATAAGCTTCGATCTAGAGGGTGGGTGAATAGATCACAAATTTTACAACTAAAAATCTTTTGGAAAAAATCTGTTTTCAAAATAAGGTGCAGCGGAAAAACGACCCGGATCGAATCGTCTAACAAAACCTACTATCGAAAAGCAATATATGTACCGGAAACCAAACAGAGTGATAACAAACGTAAATGTTCAACAATGATCAAGCTACAAATCAATTAAATACAATGCTAGTTGTAACTCATATATCCAATGAACCAAAACACAAACAAAATACACACAAACAATTTATTGAACACTTGATGTACGATCGATAACAATTGGAAATATAGTTTATTTTGTTGATGTTAAAACCTATCATAATCAAAGTGATTGCGATTATATCAACAATAACACCTTTAAAAGATAGTAGAAAGCAATTTCCAATCGAATTAATCAAATAACGACGAACTCCATAAATTGCGTAATCAACAATAAAAGAAATAAAGAGATGAAAAGAGAGAGAGACCAAGATTTGTTTTGGCAGTTCCCCAATTGGCCTCGCTATGGATACGTCTGCCCTCAATTCAAAATCAATTTGAGATAGTGCTATTAACCTTTTCTTTGCAAAAATGTTTATATAAGAGATGAAGAATGCAAACCCCAAAAATCCTATTGTTTTGTGTTGATTCTTCCACCTCCAAACCCTTGATCAAAGCTTGATCAAGTGACCAACAATGCGGCTACAATCCTCTGATTATCTCGAGCACGCAACTTGTTGAAACCCGAGATTCCCGAATACAATTCACCGTCTCGCGCTACTCCTTTGCAGGGAAATCACCTTGTCCCAAGGCTTTCACTCGGTCAAATCTATGTTGACGTGATCTCGTCCAAAACCTTCAAATCAACCTGATCTTAAAGGAAAATCCCACCTTGGTTTTTTTTATTTGAAACACATAAAGCCCCGAACCCAATATTCTCGGTTACACCAAACCTAATTGGACGTTATCAACCCTAATCTAGATGGTCACCCGATTGAAATATGATTATGTGTAGTTCAATTGTGTGTATGCATAGAAGAAGGGATGAAGATGATGGGTAACTTTGTAATCTGGTTTCATTTAGGTTTAATTCACTAGAAAATCTTACCTAGAAGAAGATGCATGTTTGAGTATATATAGGTATGTGAATGAATGGGCAAAAGGAATGCAAAAAGTTGGAATAAAACTGAAATATTTGGATGATAAAAACATATAGGTCGGCCTATGAAAGCAATAGGTCGGCCTATGAAGGTAATAGGTTGGCCTGTGAAGGTCATAGGCCAGCCTATCTGGCAGCCTATGATGCAACCTATGGACAGAACCTACATACTTTAATACTGCTCCATAGGAGCCAACCTGAAATATCCATGTGTCGACCTATACTGAAGTTAAGGCTCGTATAGGTCGGCCTATTCTTGCATAGGTCGGCCTGAACTGACTTGTATGTTCAAAAATATGTTTTCAATGCAAATATGATGTTGACTACCTTTCAAACTCATTTGAATGCTTCCTAATGACAAGACGCACATCTAGAATGGGAGGATATCATCCAATATACATTACACTACACTATCATAATTTTAACATCACTCAAAATACAAAAGCACTTCACCTATAGTGCACATGAGATCTGTTTGGTTAGACTTAGAGAATGAGAGTCCCTCTCCACGTAATATTATCAGTCATTATAACAATTATCATTATTATGAGCCCTAATATAGAACTCGATAAAAAAAAATTATTAGAATCCATGATCATGAGGTTAACATCATTACTCCACATAAGAGAAAGATCCTCTCCCTCCCATTATTACCACTACTAATACTATACACATTGGTTAAGATACCAATTTTAGAGATGTCTTTGAACACAATATCATTGTTTTGCTTCTTAGTTTCAATTCAAAACAAAATATTGGGAGAATGAGATCTTATCAAATTTTGAAGAGCTCTGACAGATTGGGGTCTCCCAACCCCTTGCAATTCCAAGCAAGGATCTTCATCCTTCAGTTGCTGCCTTGTCCATGAGGCAGGCCATGATTATTGATGCTGAAAGAGTGTTGTGTTTCGGTACTTGTCATCCACTTCAAGGAATCTTATTTTCTTGTTCTGGTTTGAGGGTGTTGGATCAACTTCCTCTCCCTGTAATTTTTCTCTTCCTTCAATGATATAGCTGCCATTTTTTCAACATAGATTTAGGAATGTGGCTGTATAGACTCAAGAAAGGTTTTGTTAATACAGAAAAGGCTGATGCTAACTAAAAATAACAAACTTGATTTTAAACCAACCGAATATCAAAAAATAACCACAAAACAAGACTCAGATGATTCATAATATATGGATAGATACTCGTCATATTAATTATATATATAATTAAGTGTTATACAGCTAAAACTGAACCATTACACAATGCAAGTTTACATGCTACAGGTGAAGAGAAGTATCAACACCAGAATCACAAACATTGTCTGCTTGCATAGGTTGTGTTTGTGTACTACTGCTACAGCTAGTATTGTTATCTTCCTTCGTCCCCTGTGATGTTGTTGGCCATAGTGATAAACAAACACGAGGCGGTGGTGATGTGGAACCGGATGTGTTGATGTTGATTAACTCAGGGTGAAAAAATAACCTAGTAACTGGCTCATGAGTCATAACACTAGAACAAGAATTGAAATGTTTAGTTTCAGTATTTCTAAGTATTTTGAGTAACTCTTTTTTCTCTCTCATTTCTTTCACTCTTTGTAACTGTTTAAACCTTTCTTGTAACAAGGAAATGGAAGAGTGAACCATAGTAGGGTCATGGAGTTTCCTATTCCTCATATGGTTCTTTAGAAGCTAGCTAGCAATATTGAACAAGCTTAACTCTAAGGTGCATGTCATGAATGGGTTTACGTATGTATATATAGAGTTATGACATGGTTAAGATTTGCTACCATATAGATAGATAGTTTATTATTTTTAGTTTGTCGATGAAATTCTTAATGACTAAAGAAATGGGAATGAGAATCGGCAGGTAAGGTGAAAAGTCCAAAAAGAAGATGTTGATTGGGGGCAATCTAGCAGACTATATTTCGCAGTTTGTGTTTGTGATTGCATGAGCATATCTGTCTTCGGTAGAAAGAGGCAAAAGCATTGGGAAAGCAGAAAGGGACTCACACAATTGTCCAAGGGAATGTCGGAATGTAGCATATGGAAGGGTGTGCTTCCACGAATATTGAGTCGAGTAATGCTTTGCCAAACTGTCCAAAACCACTTTTTTTTCATCTTTCGGTTTCTGGAATTTAACTATTTGGTAGGACACTGTTTGTACGGTTGTGATATTTGAATAACTCAAATTTAATCACTTTTTTACAATTAATAAATTTGTGAAGTAGGTTAATGTGTTTAGGCATATGGTATTGTTTTATAAACTAATTATTAAGCATAATTAATTGTATTATCATCAAAGTTATATATATTTCTAGTAATCTTTTTAACATTTTCCTTTTGTTGGCAGATGGGGAAAAGGGGAAATTGTGGGCAATGTAAATTAAAAGCAAAGAAACAAGGATTATTAGAAGAAAGAATGATAATGGTTTGATCCAACAAGAATAAAAGACAAAGACAAACAAACCAACATTCTTTCCTCTCTCTATCTTCATGTTATCTATGCAACTTCTTTGTCCTAAGTGTTTGGATGTGAATGGCATGCAAACATGAAAGCTGCAGATACCACTATTGCTTCCATTGGATGTTATGTTTCTTTTATGCAACATGCTTTTCTTTTGTCTACTTGGTGTTTGAAATTTGAAACACGTGTCTACTGGTTGAGATATATGTTAAAGTTAAATAAGAACAAGTGTGAACTCAAAAGAAAAAATCTATTATGTTCTCATTGGTGATTAAGTTAGTTAAAAGCACGTTTTGCTTGAATGGATGTATATGTATGTACGCATTGAGATTGAGTTATCTAAAGCAGTGTTGGTTGGTTGGTTGGTTAGTGCTGCAGTCACTAGTGCTTTCGCTATTCTCAATAAAGAGAAGATAATTTGGCTGAGCTCGAATGGAAGTCATTGTACTTCAATTCAAAATAGGTTAAGTAACTTCAATTTTACTTTTCTATAAAGTAACTCTTTTTATTTTATTTTTAACAAAAAAGTGTTGGGTAGGAAAAAAAAATATAATAATAATAATAATAAGAAGAAGAAGAAGAGATGGGCTATATTATTGATACCAAAATTGTAACACTGTATCATTTACATTGTAGATTTTTTTTTTTAAAATTTAATTTAATTTAATTTTTACAATTTTTGAGATATATGAATGTGAGGACAGAAGTTGGTGTCAGATGGAGAGGACGGATGAAACTTCTTATCTTTAATAGCTCTTTGTCTATTTTAGTTAAGAGAAACCCAACTAAGGACTTTAGAGTGTCTAGAGGTCTTCGACAAGAGGATCTGTTATCTCCTTTTCTCTTCTTATTAATGGCGGGAGCTATGATGAGTAAGGTGTCTAATGTGAGAGAATTTGATGTATTTCTAGTTAATGATGTGCATTTTGATATTTTTCAATTTACCGACAATACTATTTTGATATTTTTCAATTTACCGACAATACTATGTTGATAGGTGACGGATCTTGGAGGAATCTTTGGAGTATCAAGTCCATCCTTAGAGGATTCAAGTTGGTTTTAGAGCTTCGTATTAATTTGTCTAAGAGTGTACTTGTTGGAACTAATTTGAATTCGGATTTCGTCCAAGCGACTTTTTCATTCCTCAACTGTGAGATTGGTTCTCCCTCATTCACTTTCCTTAGCATCCCCGTCGGAATCAATCCTAGGAGGAAAGAGGCGTGGAATCCAATTTTTCAAAGATGAGATGGAGATCTCTAGTTAAAATAATAAAAACCCTTCAAAAGGGGGTAGAGTGGTTCTCTTGAACGTTATTCTATCGCATATCCCTATCATTATTTTTTCTTCTACAAAGCTCTAAAAGATATCATTAAAGAATTAATCATGCTTCAAAAAGTCTTTCTTTTTGGTGGATTCGAGGATAAAAAGAAACCTAATTTGATTAATTAGGACATAATTTATTTGTCGAAGGTGGATCGGGACCTTGGTATTAAGCATTGTGGGAACTTCAATCTCGCTCTCTTAAGCAAGTGGAAGTGGAGAAGTTTGAACAACAAAATTGTTATTTGGACTAACCTTCTTTCTTGCAGGTACGAAGATATAAAAAGAATTATGCTTAGTGATCCTTGTACTTTGTTGGGAAATAAGGTTTCGTTATGGTGGAAAGATATTTGTGCAGTGGGATCGACAATAGAGCTTAATAATTATATTACTTCTTCTATTGTATGTAAACTTGGAAATGGCGATTTCATCGATTTTGGCACGATAGATGGTTGGGTTATGTGTCATTCTACAGACTATTTGAACCTCTGTTTCAATATGCAGAAGCGAATAGGAGAAATCTTTCGGCCAATGGTTTCAGGTAACGATTGGAGCTAGAAGATAGCTATCTGGGACAAAATTCTGCAGTAGCAAATTACTGCTATGTTGGCTGAGCTGGTGCTGCTTTTGCAGCCAGCTCAGCTCGACCTGTGGCAACCCGTTCATTGTGTGTTGGTGGACAAATGCATCTAGATTTTTTGTTAAAGCTTGTTACATGAGGATTGCAAAAAACTTTAATGGCACTGCAGTGTTGGATGAGGTTGTTTCAGGTGCTTTAAAGAGGTTATGGAAGATAAAAGCTCCTAGTAAAATTCTGATTTTTTATTGGAGGTTGGTGTTAAATCTCCTTCAAACTAGATTGAATTTGGCGAGATGTGGAATTTTGGTTGGTCTTCACAACTTGGAGTGTCCTTTGTGTTTTGGAGAAAGTGAGGATGTTTAACACCTTTTTAGAGATTGTCTGATTCCGATGGGTTAGGGGAAAAATTATTTTGCTTGGCTTCATGTTGTTATGCCTTTGTCGCCGATTTCTATTATCGAGTGTTTGTAAGTATTGGAAAGTTCTATCAAGTGTAGACTTAAGGTAGATTCGGGGTGGATTTTTGGTATAGCCATTTGTTGGACTATTTGGACGTGTAGAAACGATATTCTTTTCGATGGACGATTTTTAAATAAGTTTGACGGGTTGGGGATGATAAAATTTTTGTCGCGCTGGACTTCACCATGCTCGATTATATCTTTAACAAAGTTCATCCTCACATCGATGTGCTTAGTTTGCTCATGATAGACTGAATTCTTCAACAGGTGTATTTCACTTTGACTATCACATTTAACAGTGATACTTCAACCTTGAAGTTTCAGCTCCTTTGTAAAACCTTCAAGCCACAATACTTCTTTCATAGCTTCAGTGAGGGCAATGTATTCTGCTTCAGTGGTTGATAAGGAAACAACCTTCTGAGACGTTGTTTTCCAACTGATTGTTGTGCCAAACATTATGAAAACATATCTAGAAATAGATTTTCTAGAATCCATACAACCTACATAATTAGAGTCGACAAATCCTTCGATTTCGACTTTACTATCATCACCACAAGCTCTACCATAAATCAGGACTCGAGTCAGAGACCCATTTATGTACTTGAGAATCCACTTCAAAGCTTGCTTGTGCTCATTTCCAGGATTGGCCATACCTGCTTACAAGGCTCACTCCATACACTATGTATGGCCTCATACAGACCATAACATACATCAAAGAACCTACCACACTAGCGGAATGCTACTTATATAGATTCTTTTTGTTTCAATACTCAGACTTTGAGTAGTACTAAGCTTAAACTGAGGATTTTTTGGTGTAACAACAGACTTTGAATTCGACATATCAAACCTGTCGAGAAGCTTTTGTAGGTATGTCTCTTGAGATAAGAACAACTTCGACTACTTTCTATCTCTCCGGATGTCAATCCCAAGAATCCCGGTGGCAGCTCCCAGATCCTTCATTTTGAACTTCTTACTGAGTTCAGCCTTCACCTCCATTACATCCTCGACACTGTTGTTAGCTATGAGGATACCATCCACATAAAGCAACAAAATAACAAGTGAATTTCTAGGTAGAAATCTAAAGTAAACATAGTGGTCGAACTGGCTCCTTATGAAGCCAATGTATGCCATGAACTTGTCGAATCTTCTATTCCACTGTCGAGGAGATTGTTTCAGGCCATACAAAGACCTATTCAACTTGCACACATAATCTTCGTTATCCTTTTCTACATACCCTTCAGGTTGACGCATCAGAATCGTTTCATCTAGATCACCATATAAAAATGTTATCTTCACATCCATTTGCTCAAGATCCAAGTAGAACTTCTCCACCATGACCAACAATATTCTAATGGATCTATGTTTTAAAAAAAATGAGAACACATCATTGAAGTTGACATCTTCTTTCTGAGTGAATCCCCTAGCAACCAACTTTCCCTTAAAGCGCTTCGACATCACTCATTTGATTCCTTCTTTGACCTTGAAAATCCACTTACAACTGACTAACCTAACCCCTGAAGGTTTCTCAATCAGCTCCCAAGTTTTATTATCATGAAGAGATTTCATCTCGTCATCCATGGCTCTTCGCCATTCAGTCTTATTTCGACTCCTCATAGCATCCTTGTAATCTCTAGGTTCTTCATCAAGTACCTCACTTGCATAGATTTAGGAAAAAGCTATAAGATCTGCAAAACCAAGTCTCTGAGGTGGCTTGATGACTTTTCTCGACCTATCTCTTGCCAGTAGGTAGTCATCAACAGTTTCCTCATACTCTTCAGCATCTTGCTCTTCTTCTTCGACTTCATCTGGGTTATACACTTCAGCATCATTATGCTTCACATCAACAAGAATCTCTACCCGTTCCAACTCGTCTTCAGAGATTTATGAACTTCGACCAGCATCACTAGTTTTTATGAATTCTATTTAACTTCATTGAAAACTACATCATGACTTGTGATACATCTTATGTGACCTGGTTCTAGGCACCACAGCCTATAACCCTTGACTCCCTCAGGATATTTAAGGAACATGCATCTCAAAGCTCTAGGTTCGACCTTGTCTTGCCTAATGTGAGCATAGGTTAAACAGCCAAATACTCTCAGTTTGTCGAGATCTGGTGGCTACCAAACTTCTTCAAGTTTCTTCATTCCCAAGGTAGTCGAGGGACATCTATTTATCAGATAAGCTGCTATCAAAACAGTCTCCGCCCAAAACACATTCTTCAATCCAACACTAACTAACATGCATCTAACCCTTGCAATCCCATACTCAACACAGTAACTGTCGAAAGCTTTTGCAAAACTCAAGACCATTGTTGGTTCTCAACCTCTTAACCTTTATGCCAATTTGAGTTTTGATCAGAACCTTTCAACTTTTGAAATTATCAAAAGTTTCATCCTTAGTCTTCTGAACGAATACTCATAATTTTCTGGAATAGTCATAAACTATGGATAGAAAATACCTTGCACTTGAATGTGAAGGATTCTTTGCAGGCCCCCAAAGATCAGCATGAATGTAATCAATAGGTCCATGTTTTCTTTGTTTACCTTTTTTAATCTTCGCCCTACAAGGTTCACAAAACTCTAACTTCTCGACTTTGTCACCATCTAAAAAGTTTTGTTTCCCCAGTTTGACCAAGTCTCTTTCACTGACATGGCCCAATCTCACGTGTCATAATTCTGTCTTCGATACAGGTATCGTGGATGCAAAATTTGTTGAGCCACTTACAACCTCAGCCTCAAGGGTATACAAGCCTTGTTTCTTCACGCCTCTCAAGCCTTCAACCCCTTCATGACTTTCAAGATACCTTGCTCTCCTTTGAAGGCATATCCTTTCTTGTCGAATTCACCAAGAAAAATCAAATTCCTCTTAAGTTCAGGTACACACCTAACACCAGTCAATAGCCTTATTAACTTATCATGGAACTTGAATCTCACATATCCAATATCTATAATCTTGCAAGCTTTATTGTTTCTCAACAACACTGATTCACCATCTTGATCACATAATTCTTCAAACACATTATTATTTGGAGTCATATTCCAAGTACATCCAGAATCCATAATCCACTCTTTGCAAGAGTTACTGCTCGACACCACAAGAACATTAGATGATTCATAATCATCTTGCGCAATGGTTGTATTCCTATTGTCCTTACCTCCATGATTATTCAGGTGCTTATGGCACTGTGTAACCCTCCTTCTTATAGTGATAACACTTAATCCTAGAAATATCACCACCATAAGACTCTTGCTGAGTTTGACCTTTCTTCTTCTCAAAGCTACCATCTCTCTTCGATGATTTCCCCTTTACGGACAACCCTTCGCTAACTGATGATGATGGTTTCTACTCCTTTCGTTCGTTCAAATCCTTCGAATACCAGGCTGCTTGAAATTCTTCAAAGGTCAAGGATTCTCTTTCATACAAGAGTATTTCTTTGAAGTGAGCATGTGACTTAGATAAGAACACAACAATAACAACGCTTGATCTTCACCATTGATGGTAACATCAATATTTTCAAGATCAAGAATCAGCTTACTGAACGAATCCATTTACTCTGTCAATGCTTTATCTTCATTCATCTTGAATGAATACAAGGCTTGCTTCAAGTAAAAATGGTCACCAAGGACTTTGTCATATAAAATCCTTTGAGTTTTAGCCAAACACCATTGTCGTCGTCTCCTTCAAAACCTGTATGAGAACCTATCACCAAAACCCAAAAGAATGGCACTGTTGTCTTTCTTGATCATCGTTGTCTTATCTTTCTCCATCAATGCAACATCCATGGCGTCTTCTTCCTTTAACGCTTCTGGAAAACCATGTTGAACAA